>JAXQGP010000387.1:0-21669 GCA_037040125.1 Kazachstania sp. M6911
GGTAACATTGGTGTCTGTGCTGGTGAAACAGTTGTCGCTACTGTCTTAACTGGTATCATGGCTCTAGGTAACACTGGTTCAACTTCATCTTCTACCACTACTACCACTACTACAAACAATGACAACTCAGTTTCTAACTCTGGTTCCAGTTCCTCCAATGCAGATGTTACAACTACTGTTGATGCCTCTGCTTCCGCTTCTTCTTCCTCTGCAGCCTCTTCTAACATTCTAGGTAACGTTGTATCTGCTGTTGAAAACGTTTCAAAAGACATTGAAAATCTGTTATCCAAATCTGGTATTAAATTATTAGGTGTTTACAACGTCACTTCCAAGGTTTCTGGTGCAGTTCAAAACATTATTCATTTCGATACTTCTTTAGGTCAACATATTGCTGCTCAAATTGGTGGTGAAACTGCTAATTTAACTCAATTAGCTCAACAAATTATTAATGCTGTTCCAGGTGTTCCAACTTTCTCTAATTTAACTGTTCTTGCTGGTGAAGCTGTTGAAGCTGCTGTCAAGAAGGAAGGTGAAAATGTTATTAACTGGATGACTTACAACATTAAGGATGCTGAAACTGGTTTAACTGATATTATTTCCAGTTTAGGCGGTGCTGATATGTCTCAATTTGCTACTGAAATCAACAACTTCATTGAAAACAATGGTGCCTGGAAGTTCTGTCTAGCTCCAACTTCTCAAATTGTTAACGTTACTGTTAGTGAAAGCCACAAATTATTTGGTGAAATTTACTTAAACACTTACGGTGGTATTGATGTCGAATGTCAATAGATGGATTCGATCTTTTAACAAACATCTAATTTTTTTCATTTATATTAATCAGGAATTGAATTTTGATTAATTATTTTTCATTAAGCAATTCATTCTGTTCGTTGCACATTCATTCGCATAAAAATTGTTGTACAGTATTAACACATTTTTTCATTATATATTATTACATATCATCTTTTTATAACATCATAAAGATACATTTTTATATCATTACTACTCTATGCGTTATATATAGTTCATTTTTTCACTGTATCATCTAGAGCTTTTATTATATCAGGTTGAATATACATTGGTTTCGTTAGAGCATTGTACCTTTTTATCACTTTCCCGTTCCCATCTACTAAAAATTTCTCGAAGTTCCACCTTACCCCACTAACACCAAGATCATCAGTCAGTTGTGATTGTAAAAATTTATATATTGGATGTTGTTTGTGACCATTAACATATATCTTTGGGAAGACAGGGAACGATACGCCATAGTTTCGCTTACAATATAATGTGATTTCTTCGTTTGTACCTGGTTCCTGGTGACCAAATTGATTGCATGGGAAACCTAATACCACTAGTCCCTGATCTTTATATTTCTCATATAGAAACTCCAATTCTTTATATTGAGGGGTATATCCACAATTTGATGCTACATTCACTATGAGGACAACTTTATTATGTAGTTGTTCCAAAGGGAATGTAGTTCCATCGTTCTTCGTTATGCTTATATTATAGAATTCTTGTGACATGATTGAGTCTTGTTGGTCTTGGTACCTCTTAAAGTATATATCTTAATAGTTTACCTCGTTTTATATACTTTTTATATAACGTAATCGGACCACAGAATGAAGGAACAATTTGTTGAAATTCTTTTCTTTCTTTTTCGGTTCATCCCGTTTTGGTGAGAATCGAATTCTTTTTTTCCAAATTTGAGCTGCAGAAATCCCGATGTTGTACAGTATTCTCTGTGTGGAATTTGAAAACGTGAAGATCCCATTTTGAGAATCAGTCGACAAAAGGGTTTCAGGCAAGACATAGAAGACGGTAACTAGTAGTGCAGATAATGGTAAAAACCCCACATTTATTGTTTTCTATCAAACTATAGTTATCATACGTTTTAATATTGTAATACAGTTGTAAAATGGAAACAGCAGAATGGGGTGGGGAATATCCAACTCAACTGGCTAAATATTCGGCATATATGGTATGTAATGTTGAGTTCTAGTGATCTAAACCACTTGAATCGACATATTAAATCGATTCGGTCTCTATACCACTTTGTAAACGATATTTTACACTCTTTTGACGTACTGTATACCGGTTTCTGGTTGCCATAGTAAACTACGCGATATGTCCTCAGAAAACGACGCTTCCACAGAACAAAATTATCTTCCAATCAAAATTTGTTAACTGTTTAAAAAAGGGGACACAACAAAGAAGAGACACTTGCATTCCACAGTGGATGTTTGTTAAACAGCTCCAGAAACAGGATGTCTAAAGTTATAGTTGTTACAGGTGTTTCCAGAGGTATTGGACGTGCTATCGTAGATGAGTTAATGTCTAAGAACGACTCGGTCATCATTTACGGTATTGCAAGGACAGAGTCATCTTTGAAAGAATTACAGAAAGGATACGAAGGTAGGTTTCATTATATTGTAGGAGATATATCTGACAATGAAATTCAAAAGAAATTAGTATCTCGAGTGGTTGAAGAACAAGGACATTGTAACGCTTTAATTGCAAACGCAGGTGTATTGGATCCAGTTGCACCAGTTGATGAATTTGATCAACAGAAATGGCAAACCCACTTCAATATTAATTTCTTTAGTATAGTATCATTAGTGTCCCAATTACTACCTTATGTTGAAAAAGTCAACGGTAATTGTGTCTTCGTTAGTAGTGGTGCAAGTGTTAAACATTACTATGGTTGGTCCTGTTACGGTGCAGCAAAAGCAGCTTTAAATAGTTATGCTCAAGCGTTGGCTAGTGAAAAACCAAATATAAGAAGTATTGCGGTTGCCCCTGGTGTAGTTGATACACAGATGCAAGTTGATATCAGAGAGAAATTCGGTCCAAAATCGATGACTCCTCAAGCTCTCAAACGATTCACCGATTTACAAAAGAACGGACAATTATTAAAACCTGAGATACCAGCAAGTGTATACGCCGCACTAGCTCTTAACGGCATCCCTAACGATTTGAATGGTACTTATGTTAGATACAACGACGCTCGCCTAACTTTGAATGAGTAATTGAAGTAGCTACCGGTGGCTCATTGAAATGACACATTTATCTTAATTTATATATTGCAATATGTAATCTCTCTCTGTATCTGATGATGACGGTATTTTTTCCGTCGGAATTTCTGAACTTCGCTCTATCGCTTCCTTTACTCTGTTTGGTTTTTCCACTGGAATTTCTAATTTCTGTGATCGCTGCGCAAATTTCTTTTTCGCTTTGGTATTCAGTTGCTTTTTGCGCGTGGAATTTTTCAGTTTAGTCATCGATTGCTGGTATGAGGTTAATAACTCAATTAAGAGATATATTGATTTTCTTTCCTATATAAAGGTTGCATGTTATGTATGTGAAATGTAAGATTATTTAACACTTTTCTTACTTACGCTCTTAGAATACAGCAAAATATCAAAATATATTTGCTTTCGCTATAGTTATTGCAATTTTAGGGAGTCAAAAATATTAAATAAAAGTTTCATTTTACAGCAACAACAACAAAAAAAATTATACATTCGCTATGTCAGTTACATTACATCTAAGAGCAGAAACTAAGCCAATGGAGGCTCGTGCTGCATTGACCCCAACAACTGTACAACATTTAATCTCCAAGGGTTTCAAGATCTACGTTGAAGAATCTCCACAATCTACATTCGATATCAATGAATATAAGAGAGCTGGTGCAATTATTGTACCAAAGGGTGATTGGATCTCTGCTCCTCGTGACAGAATCATTATTGGTTTAAAGGAAATGCCTGAAGAAGATAAATTCCCATTAGTTCATGAACATATTCAATTTGCTCATTGTTATAAGAATCAAGATGGTTGGAAGGATGTCTTAAAGAGATTCATTAATGGTAACGGTACTTTATACGATTTAGAATTTTTAGAAAATGATGAAGGTAGAAGAGTCGCTGCATTTGGTTTCTATGCTGGTTTCGCAGGTGCAGCTCTAGGTTTAAAAGATTGGAGTTTTAAACAGACTCATTCTGATAATGAAGATTTACAAGGTGTTACACCATTCCCAAATGAAAAATCTCTAATTAAGGATATTAAGAGAGATTACCAAGCTGCTTTAAAGACTGGTGCTAAGAAGCCAACTGTTCTGATAATTGGTGCTTTAGGTAGATGTGGTTCTGGTGCTATTGATTTCTTACATAAAGCTGGTGTTCCAGATAGTAATATTATTAGATGGGATATGAAGGAAACCGCAAGAGGTGGTCCATTCCAAGAAATTGCTCAAGCTGATATCTTCATTAACTGTATATATTTATCCAAGCCAATTCCACCTTTCATCAATTACAAATTATTAAACAACAAGAATAGAAGATTAAGAACAGTAGTAGATGTCTCCGCAGATACTACTAACCCACACAATCCAATTCCAATTTACAACATTGCTACTGTATTTAATGAACCAACAGTTAGAGTAAATACCACAGCAGGTCCAAAATTATCTGTTATCTCTATTGATCATTTACCATCTCTATTACCAAGAGAATCCTCAGAATTTTTCGCTAGAGATTTATTACCATCCTTAGAACAATTGCCAGAGAGACAAACTGCTCCAGTATGGGTTAAGGCCGAAAAGTTATTCGAAAGAAATTGTGCTCGTGCTTACAGATCTTCTAAATTGTAGGTCTAGGGATTTATCATATACTATAAAATATCTAATTCATATATATATTTCATTTAATATAATTTATTCAATTCATTAAATGGTCTTTGCTTAAATGGTGTTGGGACGGGATGAAATGATGCAGTATATACGCCATTGTTATGTCACATACCTTATCAATTTGTTCAATGTAACTTGGTTTGCTGATATGTTTTCTAAGAGTCACCTATAGTTGATGTTAAGATTAGACTTCGGTACAATATTATGCATTTCTATTGTTGCATATAGTTTAAGTGTAGCAGCATATCTCAGTATAAATATAATTCTAGTTACAAGCCCGGTTTAGTTTTACTAGGTTCCTGATATAACCGCTGAAACATGTATCAGTTTCTCAATTACTATATACAATGTCATTCGATCCATATTACTGTTCGATCGTGTTATAGTGTGTGATCGATAACCGATATTGGAGGAGTATAATCATCGCACAACTTTTATAATTCGTTAAAATTATATAAGAAGAATAAAAAAAATTGAAAGAGATAAATATGAACGTTATCGAAACATTTCAACAGTTTCACAAGGTAAGTACGAAAAGGAGATACGGCTAATTTCCGATTTTGCATGTTACAATTTGCCAAATTTCTTGACTGTCATCGAAGAGGCATATGTGGGTTTCGTGAGTCCTAACATTTGAACCCTGTATATATTATTGGAGAAAACTACGGCACTATCCCTTGTAAATTCAGTTAATATATATCATAATTAAATACAATTCTTTTAAAACTACTGCCTTATCATTTTTATTTTTTTGTTTATGTTTTCTACTTAGTTTGCTCCTTTCAGGATAAACACTATCTCCTAAAATTTAAAAAGTTCAACAAATTATTAAAAAAAAATAAAATTCTTAAAAATGTGTGTATTTCAATTATATAACTATCTAACCCACAATCAAATCATTTAATTTTTTAGTTGTTGGGAAATTATTTAAATTTTCAGTAACATAATTTTTCATTCTTTGATTACCTAACCAAATTTTACCTAAACCTACCATAATATAACCTTTAATCATATCAGTTGATTTATTAATTATACTTGAATCATTACCTTGATAGAAACTATTAAACATTACAAATGTTAATAATAATAAAGTTAAAGGAATCCAGAAAAATAATAACATATTATCATTTTGGAAAGTTTTCTTTTGTTTAATGAAAAATTTATTTAATTTGACTTGAATTAAATCATCTTCATCATCTTCTGATGTTGATGAACCAATATGAGTATCCTGTGACGATTCATTATCCTGCGTTGTTGTTACATTTGTAGTTTCAATTACTTTCAAATCATCATTAGTTTTACCATTAAGTTTTGGGAATAAATCATCATAACTTGGTAAATCATCATTTAAATGATTTAACATTCTACCCCATAACGATTGTCTCTTTGTTGAATCATCATCATCTGAAGTATTATTTGTTGTTGTCTCTAACTTCGGTATTTGTGGAGTAGTAACAATTGAAGCAGAATCATTATGTGATTTATCATCATTATTATCACTGTCATTTTCTGAAAATGATACATTATCTTCAAAGTCACAATCAGATATATAACTTATAACATCATCATCATTTTTGTTCTCGTTTTCAATTTCATTATTTTGAAAATGTTTCGTACCAATCATCTTTGCATTTTCATTCATTTCTTCATTAAATATACTTGAATCAATACTTGAATGTGATGAAATTCTTGATAATTTATCATTATTTGAAATTTTTTCCTCATATTTATCAAATAATGAAATAATTTTAGAATATGAATCATTTGTCGTTTCATTAAAATTATTAATGAAAACTTGTCTTGGTGTTGAATGTTTATTATTATTTGTCAAATCAATATGAGCTTTAAAATTTATTAATAAATTAATAACATTATAATCACCACCAATTGCAGCGAAATGTAATGGAGTGAAACCAAATGAATCCTCAATATCTAAATGAACACCTGATTTAATTAATAACAAGGATAAATTGTAGTAACCACTTAATGCAGCTAAATGTAACAATGTTCTACCTATTGTATCACACATAGATAAATGAGTAGTTGTTTTATTCATTGATTTAATTACTTTAATAATTAAATTTTCATCATTTAATTCTGTATTATAATTATATTGATTAGTAATATCGTTATTTGTCGAAGAAGTACCTGGTGATGGATCATCATTAGTATTATCTCCACTACCGACGATCTTCTTAGCGATATTTCTTGCATCATCCAATTTACCATTCATTTTCAAACCAACGATTTGTAAAGCTAATTCAATTAATTGTCTATCAGTTTCATCAGTATAAGTGAAAATTGAATTTTGTAAACTTGAATTATTATTATTATTCAAATGTTGTAACATTGAAGTATCTGTTTCCATTATCATATCATCATCAGGATCCTGTATTGTTACAATGACTTGTCCCGGTGATTGTGTTGGAGGTAAATAAGTAACCATTGTTGAATCATTCCAACATTGTGTTGATAAAGCTAAATTATTACCAAATTTAACTTTTAAACCATCTTTAAAATTTGAACCTAATAAAGTAACTTCTATACCACCACTAGTTGGCCCCTTCGCTGGGATAACTCTTTGTAAAATTGGTTGATTTGGATCAGGTTGTTGCGATTGTTGTTGATGTTGTGTATAATATTGAGTTGAATCGAAAGGTTGATTAAAATCATTAATAAAAGAAGGATTTGATGAAATTGAACTTGTAATGTTTAAATGTGATCTTTTCCTTGGATTTAATGTATTATTATTGTTATTATTTGTGGAAAATGTCATATTATTAAAATTTATAGAATCTTGTCTTGGTAAAAAATCTGCCGTTGTTGCAGAAGATGAATAATCTTGATATGTTGCAGATACGTATTCACTGGTAAATGATTCTGAACCTCCTGTTTCACTTAGGGAATTTGGTGATGGAATATATTTTTTCTGTACATTAGAAGTCATGGATGATGTAGTAATATTATTACTTGAATTTCTACTTGTACTACCTGTGAAATTTGATAAAGTTGGTACCGATTCTGTTAATAAATCTAAATCTGTTTTATTATTATTAATTGTATTAATTGAATTTGGTTTCCTATCAGTAATAATGATTGGTGAAGTAATTTTTTTAGCTACAATTTTATTATTACTAGCTGGATCTGTAACAATGAATAAAATTTTAAAACCTTCATTAGCTTTATGATGTCTACAATAACATACAATACGAGTAGTCAATGAGATTTCATCACTGTTATTATTAGTACTTGATTTGTCTAATTTTAATAATTGTTTATCATTAAATAAGATTGCACTTCTTCTTGGATTATCACACCATAATAAATTATCACTTAAACCTGATTTTCTTCTTGAAGCTCTTCTTTGTTCTCTTTGAACACATTTCATACAAACGTCTACAATTCTTGGACTTGTTAATAAGAATTCATCATTAACTAATAAATAAGTATTTATAATTAAAGTTGCATTAATTAAATTTTTAGGTAATGATGTAAATGATTCATTTAAATAAAATTTTTGTCTTGAAATTGTATTTGTTGGTAAATAAATAAATTTTTTATCCTTTGGTAAATTATTAAATTTTAATGATAATTTTAATTGATTTTCAACTCTTGTTATTTGTGGTAAATCATTAATATTTAATTCATATGGTAAATCATTTATATTTAAATTAACATAATCTGTTAAAGTCATTAAATCTATAATATTATTTTCTTGAATAGAGTCTGGATCAATAGGTAACGTTCTTCCAAATGTTATATTCTCATTGAATGTTACAACATCGTTATTATTATTATTACTATCAGTCACTACTGTATCGTCGTTTATCGGAGTAGTAAAATGTTCATCATTAAGTAAATGATTTAAAATTGCAGAATCTTCATATATATCTGTGTTACTATTATTGTTATTCTGGTGTTGTTGTTTAGTCGATTCATCGAACATTGATGGATCCTCTAATTTTAAATACATCATTTCATCACCATGATTAATATCGTCATTCATTATTACGGAGTTTTCAATTAGTGATGACTATATCAGCTGTAATAGTTATCAGATATATAAATGTATTTCTCGAACCACACAAGATCTGTCACATCTATATATATATATATATATCTGTATACCAACAAAATTCTGAAAGATTTGTCTAACGACTTGTCGATCGATGGATGAATGTATAGATTGGTACCTGCCATTGAAACCATCTGGCCGTCTGTCACAAGAGATTATCATCAGTTCCGGTCTGTCGAGTAGCAAACACAACGGCCCGCGGTGCAATTTAACGCACGCACACACACGCACACAGCTCCCACCAACTGCTGGGGTCTGCACAGTGCAATTACGACAAATTTTGTTGAGCACAACGCGCATACTGGTAACGAGTGGCAACACACTGCGGTGTTGTCTGCGCCCAACCTGTTTTTTTGTTGAATTCTGCCAGTAACGGTGGTGGTGATAGCGGAGGGGAAGTCGTGGGAAGTGATGTAGTGCTGTAATTCCATATATATATATACTCATAGTAGTTCGAGTGCAATGATTATATCCGCTAGCATACTGCGCTCCAGAACGGATGTCTGTATTAACGTATCCATCACTGTACTACCATCAGATGTATTCACAGCAGTTACTGCTCTCATTTACCAACAAGTTTGAATAATTCACATTCTGATACACAAATCTGTTGGTTGTGCAGTGGTTTCTCCGCGCATCAATTTGTTGAATTCGCTGTTTTCTCTCTCTCTGCGCGCGTGCGGCTGTGCATTAGGGCGATCCCAAAAAGCAACAGCAGCTGTGAACCCTAATGGACCCTAACATCCCGCGTGTAGGTCTGCACAACTCTTTGCACAAACCCTATCTCATCGCGTCTCTCGAAGAAACTGGAAAATTTTTCAGTCAGAATAATTTCATAGTGATGTCTATGCTGGGAAACTCGATGAGTATATGACATACACATACTGTTTATAAGAGCTGTTCATTTTTTATAATATACACATACATTTGCATACCACCCCCACCCCACGATCATGTCTGAAACTGAAACGAATACTACTGAGACTCCCGTTCCTGTACCTGAATCGAAATTTGAACCACATCCCGATGTATCAAGAATCTTAGGTAATATATACATCAGTGGTATCCAGCCAATCATTGACCATACTCCATTGAAAGCACAATATAATATCACGCATATTTTATCAATTATTAAATTTAATGTCATTCCAGAATATTTAGTCAGAAAAGGTTATACTTTGAAAAATATCGCTATTGATGATTTACCAACAGAGGATATAATTCAATATTTTAATGAAACTAATAAATTTATCGATGAATGTCTATTCCCAAATGAATTGGAATATGATCCATTGAAAGTTAATTTCAAGAAGAAACCACAGAAAGGTGGAATCTTAATTCATTGTCAAGCGGGTCAATCAAGATCAGTAACTATTGTATGTGCTTATTTAATGTATAGATATGGTTTAAAATTAAACCAAGCAATGTACGCAATTAATCGTAAAAGAAATGGTAGTGAACCAAATGACGGGTTCATGGAACAATTAAAATTATACGAATCAATGGGTTCTCCACAATTAATAGATTATGTCAATGATCAATCGTATAAATTATGGAAATTAAATAATTTATCAAAATTGGAAAATTATCAAATTGATAAAAATATGTATAAAGAGGATAATGATGAAGATTTACAATTGAAACAAATGAATCAAGATGAAAGATCGAATGTTACTACTGTTAGATGTAAAAAATGTAGACATAGATTAGCTTTATCAACAAGTTTCATCCCACATATTCCACCTTCAAAGGATTCAAGAGAATCTCATTTCATTAGAAAAGCGGCAAATTCAAATAGAGTCATCGATATTCAAGAATCTCAAGATACTTGCTCTCATTATTTTATGGAACCATTAAAATGGATGGAACCAGAATTATCAAAGCAAGAATTAGAAGGAAAATTAGCTTGTCCTAATTGTGATATGAAAGTTGGTGCTTATAATTGGAAGGGTTCAAGATGTTCTTGTGGGAAATGGGTTACTCCGGCTATTCATTTACAATCAAATAGAGTAGATCAATTCCCATTAAATAAAATTACACTACCAAATATCGTTAATTTCAAAGCTAGAGATTAGTTCCTTATACATATATACACATATATATATACATATAATATCATATTTCGTCTTCATCGTAACATACAGCATGATCATCATCCCAACTTTCACTATCGTCATCATAGTAAGCATCTTCTTCTTCTTCTTCTTCTTCCTGAGGTTCTTCTATGGTTAAACCAAGGATGTTTGCATTATCTATAACGACATTACCACTTGTCTCTTGAACTGTCTCATGTGAAGTTTGAAACGATTCATGGAATCGGAAATTAAGACCCGGTGGATTTCGATTCGCTACACTATTTGGATATTCAAGACTCATATTTGATGCTTGATTCTCATTATCACTATTATCATTCACTATAGATGAGGAAACACAACCTTGAAACAGAAATGGAGAATTTTCACCACTTAAATGATTCATACTACTTCGATTCCATAATGAATCATATATACTGTTTGTTAAAATTTGTCCATTAGGTTTCTCTATTTCATTGACTTTAGTGTCTGTTTTCCCCGACGTTTCAAACCCGATTGGTTTAAATATTTTAGTACCCAAGTATCTCAACTTTTCTCTTCTTCTATTTTCCTTATATATTTCAACCGTTAAATAATCTATTTTACCTTTATTATTTCGTGTTGGGTTAATAGGTCCAGATCTACTGGCATTATACGAATTTAATGAATGTAAATATGGATGACGTCGTATCCCTGAACCATTTAATTCATTATTTGTTATTTTAGAACTAGGATCCCGTGTTAAGTTACCTTTAGTCCTCTTGTCCTTCTCACATTTTTTCTCAAATTGAATCTTAATATCGTGAAACAATGGTAGATCACTTAACGAACGACAATATGTACTACTGAACATTTTCACTGTGTTATAATATGCCGGTCTGTTAATTGACGCTGTACAGCTATAGGCTCCTTCTCTAACGTCTCCTTTATATGTCAACTCGTTTCTGTTATATTACTGTTTACGTACAATTAATTGTTTACCTTCCGATTATTTTTTCGCGATGCTCTCTCTATGAAACCTTCCAGAATGGCCTTACTCTATCGGCCCTCTTACAGATCTATAAAAACAATGAAAAAATTCATAATTTTTCGTTTATTTATTTATTATACAAGGTATTATTAATTTTACTTATTATTTTATGCAATTATATCAATGACAAACTCTCTTTACTAAATTATCTGTATCATCCATGGTCCAATCAACTAATCTCTTCTTTGATCTTATAATCTCAACATAACTTTCCATAATCTGTTCACTGTTCAATTTTTGTTCCTTCAAAATTAATTGTCTCTTTAAAGTCTTATCTGAACTACCTCCAATATCATTCAAACTCTTTTCAATACCAATATGTTTCAATTCAA
This sequence comes from Kazachstania sp. M6911, assembly GCA_037040125.1. Classification (NCBI taxonomy): domain Eukaryota; kingdom Fungi; phylum Ascomycota; class Saccharomycetes; order Saccharomycetales; family Saccharomycetaceae; genus Kazachstania; species Kazachstania sp. M6911. The sequence continues at coordinate 12,197 of JAXQGP010000387.1, forward strand.
GATCAGATAATCCACCAAATCTGGTAATTAATGTAGATCCACCATCTTCAATTCTTTGAATCTTATAAAATATAGCAGCAATTGTAGAATGCATATTGGCATTCAAATATGGAATATTAGAAACATTAGATAACCATTCCATAGTTGATCTTCTCTTTAAGAAATCAATATCAGATTTACATCTAATACCATCTTCTAAAGTACGTAGAACCCAACTTAATTGTGTATAAAAATATTCAAAATTAATATCTGATTTAGATGGAGAAATCATTTCATACATCATTGGAATATCATTAGAACGAATCAATGGTCCATTTAATACCCATTTGTAAGCCTTTTCATATAATTGAGTAGTTGGATGTAATAATAAATTACAAATACGACTAGTAGCATACCAAATAATTGGAACAATTGTACCATTTTCTTCAATTTGCTTCTCTTCGGTACTGAATATAATCTTCTTTAATAAAATTTTGAAAATGTTACCATCTTTAAATTGTTGATTATCTTCTAATGAATACATCATTTGTGTTAATAAAACACGGGAAATTCTTACGATATCTTGATTAGTATCACCTAATGTACCAATAATATATTGTAATAAGCCAGCTGTTAAATATTTCTTAACTTGGAAAATAATCTTCTTGGAACCAGTATCATCTGTACTATTCTTTTCATCAACAAGTTCTTTATTTTGAATTGATACTAATAGTAAGAATAATGGATCATATAAAGTGTTTGAAGAATTATTTGGAATCAAATATTCAGAATCGGCATAGAATGATTCTAAAGTGTTTATCAATTCAGTATTTGATTTATTAATTAATAATTCAGGAATTTGAGGTCTTTCAATTCTATAATTTTCCGTAGAGAATAAAATATCTTTCTTCTTTAAAGTTAAAATTAAACCTTCTTTTTGTTCAACAAATAATCTTGTATTACCAATCAATTCTAATGTTTGTTCATCATCATCTTCCAGGAAATCCCAAGTGAAAACGTGATTCACCCAAACCAATGAAGAAGTGGATTCAATAAGTTCTAACATTTGTAAAATTAATCTGTCAGCACCTGAAACACTACCATTATAGAAAGTCAACAGTTTCTTTTGCACTGTAACATTAGAATTACCAAAGGCGTCAATAATAAAAAGACTGTATAGCAAGGCGATAGTTTGATATCTTAATTTCTCACCAGATTCAGATTTATCGGCTAAACAATCTTCGTTATTTAAGATAAATTGAACTAATCTTGCAGATTGAACATGTTTCTGTTTAGCGGATAATACCAACAATAAAGCATATTTAATAATTTCACCATTATTAATCCATTTCTTACTCACAATAGCTTCTAACTGAGAATTAATAATGTTGGTATTGACTTTATCCCAAAGATTGACAATTTTGATTAACTCAGTAAATTGTTTCAAAGTAGATTGATATTTTTCAGTGAAAATGTCACGTTCAGTCAAAATTTTGGTAATGTAAAGAGTCATTTTTCCTAACCATTTTAGAATTTTTTCTTCATTGAACATATTGTAAGTTTTAACCAATTCAATAACTACGTCAGAATATTTGTGTTCAAATTCTTCGGTTGTAAAAGTAATAATTTCCAAGTTCTGTTCTGCACTTAAATACTTTTGACCAAAATTGGTGAATAACCTCAAATATAATCTGAAATTAGAATTATTCATTTGTTTGTAATTTGAATAACCTTCCTCAACAACTTGTTTTATAAAATAATCGTTCTCGGTAGATATAACATCATCAGCTCTCATTAAATTATTTGCAACAATCATCTTTATATCCTGATTTTCTAATTTAGGAATATATGATTCAATATCAGATGGAATGAAATAGCTGGAGTCGATGAAAGTAAATAGTAATGCATTGTATTTTATATCTGAAATCAAAACAGACAACATTTCCTTGAAGTCAACATTATGAATTCTAGCATTTTTAATAAAATTTTCGACTAAGGATGAAGCAACATCAAAATATTTAGAAATCACTTTAACTAATAGAGTGTATTCAATGACATAATTTGGACTTTCATATAACTTTTCAACAATAGCTTTCACTAACTTTCCAGATTGAATATCATCCTCAGAAAGCAACTCGGTAAGCTGTTTATCAGAAATAATATTTACAATCGCAACTAATAAATCATCAAGAATCGGAATATCGGATGTGTTAATTAATGATGCGTTGTCTAGTAACCATTTAAAGACATAATCAACGAACTCTACCTTTTCTTCAACAATAGTGCTATCTAAACTTAATGAGGTTTGAATTAACGCATGGATCAGGAATATGGTCTTTTCTTTTCGAATATAAGTGGTAGATTCAGCTGTTATTTTACTGAATAAGGATTTGTATGTACTTTCAGATAAAAATTCAAATCCCTTGGAAGATAAACAATAACCACCTAACTTTGAAGATAAGTTATCAACAAAACTCTTGAAAGCACCATCGTACTGAATGCTTTCATCATCTGTGATTTGACATAATTTAGTAATAACAGAAGCTGCATCCAAATCGCTGACGGGAACTCTTTGACTAGCTTCAATTGTACCCCATTTAGAAAGATATAGGAATTGTGCAAACGATGAGTTTATGGCACCATTTAGTAAATATTCTTCAGATTTCAAAGTATCGATAGCACCACTCGAAAAATTAAAGTATACACCCTTCAATGATTCAGGAATCTCAGCAAATGAATTGCTGATCACATTGATAACACCGGATTCAGATTCACCAATCAGGATCAACATTCTCATGAAAATACATAACCATTTAGATGTAATGTCATAATTTTCAGTCTTGTTTACGTATTTCCATTGTTCCGTTATAGCCATGACGAAAGGTGATATATAATTATATTCCTTTGACATGTCAACATATTTATAAATAGTCTTCATACAACGAGCTATACATTCGTCTAATAATTTCCATATTTTGTTCATATCATCTGGACTTGTAGCACTCAAAGATACAATCTGTAAACTATTAATCAATGCAACAATTGGAGAGGCTAGTGTCTTACTATCAAAAATGACTGTTCCATGTAGTAAATCAATCAGTAATCTAGTAATCTTTAAAGTCATTGTATTTTTTGTGTTCTTGGATGAGGCTAATTTTAATAATGAACAGAATAATGAAGTTTGATTACCTGTTGCGTTCCACCATTTCATTTGAGTACCATTGAATTTTTGGAATTGTAAAAATTGATCCAGAATAGCAACGTCCATACCAGTGAACGATTCCTTTTCCAGGATTTCTGTGAAAATATTTGGAGATGGTAATGATACAGAGAAGAAATTTGGGAATATATTACTGTAATATCCTAGAATAGTAGCAATAGTCAGTGGTAAGATTTTATTTTCTTTATCATTTGTATATGTTAGAACTAATACACTGGTAAATGTTTGAAGATCAGGAATTGATTTTAGAACCATTGTTGTAATAACCGCTCTTTCCGAGCTCCATCCCTTTCTATTATACATCTTAAGAGTTTTATGCAATTTTTGGAATACGAAAACAATTAATTGACATGCTAGTTGTTGAACAATTTTGTTATCGTGTTGTAATGCTTTAGTTAATGCTGATTTAGTCAATGATGATGGGATAATATTTTCCAAGACTAAATTGTTATCTGGTGTGGAATCTGTCTCGATATTGGTAATAAATTCTGGAATCTCTAATTGGATCATTCTACTTAATAACAGAGTCATACCGAACCAATAAGATGTCATCCTTGGATCATGAGAACCTAATGTCGCAATATATGTACAATATGGTGCTACTAATTCTGGAGTATGACCTAAGACTTTGATGACGGTAGAAGATTGTAGATCATCTTCCCATGGTTTAAATATTCTTAATAGATTAAATAACAATTTGTTATGCAACTTAAATTCCTTTTGACCCACAGTAATTTCTGCCCCTGTGTTAATACCAGTGATAGGAGAACATTTAAACCAAACACAATTATCTGGATATGCAATGCTAAATTCTGGTGAACTACCGTAGATAACGAAGAAATGATTAATCTTCTTAACCAGATCCTTGTTGTTAGAATAGTAAAAATGGTGTAGTTTTGAAATCGCTAATTCATTTAGAACTTTACATTTAGTGGTTCTTTTGAAAAACTTCTCTTCTAAAATACTTTCTGTGAATAATGTAACGGCACGTTCAACCAACTCATCCGAGTCGTTCTTGTCGATAAATTTGAACCATGCTCCCATAATCTTGGAATTATCGGTTAATAAATCTCTTCTTAAAATAGATGGAGTCTTGCTAATTAAGACAATCCAAAAGTCAAGGAATGATTCCCTAATAGTCTTATGAAATTTAGCATTTTTAGATTGTTTTTGTGATTTATTATCTGCTTCTGTCTTCATTGGAGTTAGAATCTTAACCAAACTTGGTAGAGACAAATCAAAGTATGCCAGGAAATCTTCAACATGCTGACTATTATTGTACAAAACGATAGATTTCATTAATCTTAGTACTGGATTAGTAATTTGTCCACGTAAGTTATTCAAGCATCTGTACAAAATTTTCATATAATCTGTCAATATTAATCTAATTAGAGCAGAACCCTGTTGTACAGTATCTGGATGGGCTGATAAAATTGGAAGTAACTTAACCAACAATGATGTAGAATGTGAAGTCTTAGGGTGATTATTTGTTTGAGCATAGTAAGACCAAGTTTGAATGACTTGGTTAGCAAAACCTTTACGGAAGAATTGAATTAAAGGTTGGTAATTACTAGAAGCACTAGTTGGACCCATATCGTTTAAAATTGTTTCCAAGGTGTCCAAAACACCATTGTCGACATCGTTACCTTGGACTTGATTTTCTTTTTTTCCTTGGATTTTGTTATGTCCCCCATATTTATTGTTTCTATTCTCCATCGATCCCTGATAAATATTTGTCATTTGTTGAAATGTAGGGAATTCAATATATTCGATATCACTATTGAATAGTACAACACTGATATATACCCAAACTTATCATAATCGATCGGAGAAGCGATGAGATGAGGTCTCGATCCTCTGAGATGTTTCTGTTTGGGCATCGCAAAAAATTTCACTTTCCTGGTGATCCTCGTACGGAGCGATATTTTTCGAACTTTCTAAAACCGAGGGAACTTTGTGAGGGACTGTTAATTTATAAACCACTTAACAAGAGATTAGACATATAACTACTTAGACTTACCAAGGTCTAAGTTATGTAAACCCATAGACAACCAGTAGGACACAAATATAAGCTGACGAAAATGTTCAGAATGATAAAACCACGGTTTAGTGGGTTGCGAATGCCAAGAATAACCAGAAATTCGATTCGACTTCAACATACTGCTACATCCAAAAATGTGTCTGAAACTAGTACGCCCCGAGCTACTTTTGATCGATCTATGATTAGGCCATTTATTTGGGTTGTCGTTTTCGGTTCATTAATCACTCATGTAATAGATAGAAGACAAGCTTATCATGATATGGAAAAACGTTATGCCTTAAAGATCACAATTTTAAATGATTTGCTTGCGAAAGTTGAAGCAGGAGACAAAAACATTACTCAAGAAAGCATTGATAAAGAATTGGAACTTGTAAATAAGATGTTTGTGAAAGATAAAAGTCTCGGAATGAAGGAAGTAGAACATGTTTTATCTCAAATGCAAATTACAGTTCCAAAACGAGAATCTTATAACTATGATGAGGAAGAATCTTTGGAGGATATATGGAAGTCTATCGTAGAAGATGCAACCAGTGACAAACCTTTGGAAAAACCTGCAAAGATTGCAGAACAGGTTAACACACCTATTGAGGCTTCCTCAGATGGTATCGTTATGGATAGGGAAACTCTAAAAAGATTAAGAGCAGAAGAGAAAGATGAAGATAAAGATTTTGACCAAAGTACCGACCAGCATCTAATTGTAGAAAACCCAGGTGATTTAAGTGGTTCTGCAAAGTTCCTATAAACGATCTGAATCCGAAAACCTGTACATATATATTATTAATTAATATTCCTAATCGACTAACATAAAAAAAGATAAATTTAACCAAACTAACCTTTATTTATACTAAAAAAAATCAGTAATGTTTCTATAAATTCTAAATGCATACATATCTAAGATACAAAATCTTGTTTTTATTACAATGTTGGGGATAATACCTATTAAATATTGTTATTCTTACTCAGACGTTACGTTCCCTGGTAAACCAGAATTAGATACCGTACTTGTTTTAGAGCCCCTCTTCTCATTATTACGAGGTCTATTATCCATGGATTCTACTATGATAGGACTTTCTTCTGGTTTTGATACTGCTGGGCTTGGAGATTGATGATTTTTACCTGGAGAGAACTGTGGTTTAGGATGAACATTAGCACTCGATGGAGACATATTTGAATTAGCCATGTTTAATTTAGGGGATTGACTGCCACCAAATAATGCCGGATTTGATCTATTATTCATTCTTGTTCTATGTTCTTGAACCATATTAACATTTAACTCATGTTCAATAGTAGGTGTAGAAGCATACGAGGAAGGTGAGCCATGATGGAAATTATTATCTCTTAGTATGGCAGCTTCTAAATCAGTACCGCTAGTGAAACTATTCAAATGGGAATTACTATCAGTTAAATTTGACAAGCCGTTCAGAATATCTTGAGATATTGGATTGTTAGCGTTTAATGGAGGTCTACTTTTGTTTATGATTTTGTTGGCACCATTAGACATATCTGGTGTCCTGAATGTTACATTTCTATCATCCATTGCACTGGATTGATAGTCGTCAGTTAATAAACCTGGAATCTGAGCTAAAAACATTTGAATATTTTCAAATGCATTTCTTAGTTTATCGAAACTCTTAGATCTGACTCTCAATACCCACATGTAATTACGCATTAAATCTCTGAAAACAACAGCCTCCTCATTTGTTGGTGCAGTTACATATAATAAAGCAGCAAATGTACCAATCAACATCAAGTTACCAGTTGAACAACCATACCAGAAGGAACTAATGTGTTCATTCTTTAAATCACCAACAAACTCAATAGCAGCGACTAATCTTGTTTTGGCAGCAGTGCGACATACTTGCATCAACTCCCTTGGTGTGTTATGTTTCAGTGATGAAATGATCTTACGGTGCAATGTAATTTCTGCTGCGAAATATATTAATGTCAATGTAGCATTAGAGTTAAATTTCTTCTCAGTAAAATTGTTCATTGACAATTGCTTTGGTAAGGAATGATACCATTCCCTTAACTTTAATTGCAATGGCTTAGCAAGTTTCAAAACTTGTTCAATATTTGTGTTAACATGAATAGCACCTTGTGTATAGAAGGTATCCATAATTTCACCAACGATAATACTCAACGATACCATCTGTTGAAACATTAAAGTTCCATCTTGGTACTCTTCATTAGTTAGGGACATATCGTATAATCCTAAATTACCTGTACCTAAACTAAACGATGGACCAGCACTTTGTTGTTGGCCTTGAAGACCTAATCCATCTAGTCCCTTAATCATAGGTGATGCCGATGGGAAGTCACTTCTTTTCAACACATTAACCATCCAGTTTCTACCTAATATTAAATGTGAATGACGACCTTCAATTAATGAAACCCATTTGTCAGTTGACCAAACGGCCCACGCCAATCTTTTTCTTAGATCCTTTTCCCATTTCGGTAATTTCCAATCCTGACAGCTTACGCCTAGACCTAATTCTTCTGCTAATGCAACAACATTAGAACATAGCACCCAATTATTTTTAGATTCACTTTTACATTGCAATAACAATAAACCTGTTTGTACCATACTTAATTTTGGCCTTTCAATTCTTTCAAAAAATGTTCTGAAAGCAATATCATTTAACAATTCGACTACATCAGGTTTTGCGAATCCAATCAATTTAGGATGAAAGTCCCACCATTGCAAGGCTAAAGAGTAAATAGCAGCCAACAAAGGAGTAGTCAATTCTCTATAAGATCTTAGATATTTTTCTAGAAATACCCTTTCATGAAGGATAGGGAAATATGGATGAACACGTTTGAAGAAAATTTCAACTAATAGACTTCCATGAGGATGAACTAATTGCTCAACCATATCAACTTCTTGTTCTTGTTCATTATATAACTTTTGGTTGTAGTCGTCACTTAATAAGAATTGAACTTTTGGAGCAACTTTCCTCAAAGACAGACTTTTCGATATCTGAATTTGATCAATATTATCCAGTTTAATTCTGTCTACGATTCCCATATCATATATAGATGTAGGTCCTACATAGAATGAAGAACGTGGATATTGAACGTGAGGTTGCTGTTGCTGCTGCTGCTGTTTCTTTAAAATCTTTTGTGATATGGAGTGATGAGGTATTGACATTTTTCTTGGTTTATCCATGACAGGTTGTGAATATGGTCTTGGAACGTCTCCCTGGTTTATTGGAGAGTCAAATTGACCTGGACTAGTTCCTTGATGATTCATTGAAGTGTTCAACGATTGTAAGAAATTTGAATAATATTCATTTTGCATATCATTTGGACCCAGTCTAGTTTCGTCATTTGTTTTAGGTTTCTTTCTATTAGAATTTTCAATTGTCATATTTGGATCAGATCTTTTACTTGGTAAACCGGTATTATCACCTGTATAGTTGACATCAAATGTACATTTTCTTTTCTTTGTCTCACATTCAATACAATTCCCAATATCAGGAACGTAGACACATCTTATATGTTTCTGTTTGCAGGCATCACATGTTCTTCGATTTGCAAACTTATCCTTATCAGTAGTACTGTTATTTCCAGGTGTTGTATCATTAGATTCCTGCATCACGTTTTGATGATATTGTTGCAACAAAATATCCAAATTTTCTTCACTATGATTTTGCTTTGTGGTAGTGCTTTGTTCAGAACGATTCCCGTTCACTGAATTATGTTTATCCTGAGCTAACTTAATTTCATCATGATCTTTATCATTATTAGTTATCGCGGTATTGGTAGCAGCAGTATTAGCATGATCTAAATGAGTTAACAAAGTTGAATAATTCTCATCAGTAAACCTCATCAGTCCATTGCCGTTATTTGAATCTTCGTTATTACCATTATTATTGTTGTTAGAAATCTCTTTATCTGTATGCAATGCCTCCTCTATAGAGGTAGTCGGACGAGATTCCTTATCGGTATTATCCTTATCAGTATTATCAGTATTTTCTTGTTGATTAGTCGTGGAATCTACAGCCGCATTAACAGACTCGCCAGAATGAGATAGTTGGGCAACCGTAACACTTCCCGGAGTATCATTACCTTGATATTCCCCTCTTGGAGTAGTTGCTGTACCAATGGGACTGCTATTACTTGTCATTGTTTTGTACTTTATTCAATTCGACGCAGATACGACAATATTATACTAGAAAATGAACCTAGATAGTTTCAACTAACTTTTAAGGGAGTAAGTGAACTATATAAAAT
>JAXQGP010000388.1:0-21321 GCA_037040125.1 Kazachstania sp. M6911
TTGACCGTGCACTTAACTATGGGACTGTGTGCCAGTTCCAGTAAGTGACAATGACACAATTTAGTTAAGGAAATGTATGAACTAACTGTGCTAGCCAGTCGTAAGGCTTTTAGAAATTAGAAGAGCTGAAAAGTTTTGGTCATTTTTAAAAAATTATTATTACATAATCATCATATTTTGCTGATACAATATGAAAGTGTCATTTAAATAATATATAAATAAGACACGATCTTTGAATTTAACTTGTTATGTAGAAATAATGTAATTGTTTCAGAGAGAAGAAGAAAAAAAAACCTAACAATTCAACATTTCAACTTTTAAAACAATTACTGTAAATTTCAACATATTTACTTATAATGTCACAGACTCCTCCATTATATGAGGAAGAAGAAATAATACATCTTTCCAATGAAAATAAAAAATGGGAAGAATATAAGGATAAGAATCATATCTATGATATAAATGATTCTGTTAATACAACTGCAGAACCATTACCTGATAATTTAGCAGATATTGATGAAGAGGATCCAGATGCACATATTCGTGAAGATTTACAACGTGCTCTAAAACCTCGTCATGTTTCATTAATTAGTATTGCAGGTATTATTGGTACAGGTTTATATTTATCAACATCAAAATCTTTGGCAACAGGTGGTCCAGCATCATTATTTATGAATTATACTATTATGGGTATGGTTGTTTATTTAACAATGTTATGTCTTGGTGAAATGTCAACATTTATGCCAATTTCTGGTTCATTTGTTTCATATGCTAAAAAATTTGGTTCAGATTCATTTGCAATGGCTTTAATGTGGAATTATTGGTTTAATGATGCAGTTTCTGTTGCATCAGATTTAACCGCGTTACAATTAGTTATGGATTATTGGAAGACAAGTGATAAGGGATTCCCATATTGGGCTGCATCGTTAATTTTCTGGTTCCTTGTTCTTTGTTTAAATGTTATTCATGTTAGAGTCTATGGTGAAACAGAATATTGGTTAGCTATGCTAAAAGTCATTGCTATTGTAATCTTTTTCATTTTATCTATTGTTGTTAACGTAGGTCATAATCCACAACATGAATACATTGGATTTAAAAACTGGACACATGGTGAAGCTCCATTTGTTTCAGGTTTTAAAGGTTTTGCATCCCTGTTCGTTTCTGCATCATTTGCTTATGGTGGTACAGAATCAATTACATTAACTAATGGTGAAACAGAAAATCCAATACGTAATACACCAAAGATTATTCGTACTGTGTTTTGGAGAATTTTAATCTTTTATGTTGGTTCTACATTTTTCATTGCAATGAATGTTCCATATGATTATCCAGGTATCTCATCAGGATCAGTTGTTACATCAAGTTTTACCATTGTATTTCAAATGGCAGGTTCAAAATCTGCTGGTTCATTTATGAATGCAGTCATTATGACCAGTGTCATCAGTGCATGTAATCATGCATTATTTGCAGGTTCACGTGTAATGTATAATATGGGTTTAGAAGGTATGTTACCAGCCAAAATTTTCTGTAAGACAAATCGTTATAAAGTTCCATATGTTTCTGTTATTTGTACATCATTAATTGGTTTATTAGCATTTGGATCAAGTTTTATTGGAGCTGGTGAAGTTTGGACTTGGTTACAAAATATTGTTGGTGTCTCAAATCAAATTGCATGGTTATGTATTGGTATTACATCGATTAGATTTAGAAAGGGTTTAAAAGCACAGGGATTAACAGATCAATTACAATTTGTTAATTGGACATATCCTTGGGGTCCGTGGATCCTTGTTATATTTGTTTCATTTATTATATTGGTACAAGGTTGGTCAGCATTTGATCCATGGAATACTAAGAATTTCTTTTCGGTTTATTTGGAATTATTTGTATTTCCTGTTTGTTATATAATTTGGTGGATTTATAAACGTGATAAATTTGTTAAACCTGAAGAAATGGATTTTGTTACAGATAGATATGTCCCAACTAAAGATGTTATTGAATTAAATGAAAAATTAGATAATTTAAAAGGTTGGCCAAAATATAAACAAATGGTACATGAATACGTACTTTAAATTAATGAACACTGCATAATGTAATATATATATATATAATATAATAGTAAATATTCTAATGAAAAACGCATGCATATCAAAATGAGAATTATTTGAAATCTTGTTAAATGAATATGTTTGTATATAAAATAAATAAGGAATATATATTAGTGAAAGATAAGTGTGTGTGTATGTACTGTAAATTTAATCATTTTTTAATAATTTCTAAATTATCTAGTTCATTTTTTTCAATAGCTTCAGCTTCAGCTTCTAAAATATATGGTAATAAATAAGGTAAATCATCTTGTGCTTTTATCCATTCATTTTTAGGTAAAAGATGATGAGTTAATTCAGATTGATGAGCTCTAATAATTCTATAATTTCTTGCATAAGATTCATCTTCAGGTAATCTTTTCAAAGCAGTTTGTACAATTGGATTTTCTTCTGCAATTAAATCATTATAAGTTAAACCTAATTTTCTATAACCTGCAAATTTAACATATTGTTGAGCAACAGGTACACAAATTTTTGATAAAGTTGGACTCTTAAGGATATATTCTCCTACTTTAGCAATAGATGTGAAAGATTGTGGCATATTTGGTTGGGGGGCTAGTGTAGTGTAGTGTAGTGTGGTGGGTTTATTTTATTCTTTTTAGATATTTGTAATTGTCTAGATTGTTCATTTATATAGATTCTGAACTCATTCAGATATTGTATCTTGCACTATCCTCCGTCTATTAAGTATGCTTCTCTGTGTTCGCAGCGTTGAAAACAAATTTTCTCGCTCGCGATAAATCCATCAGGGCAATTTTTACTATGGGGGGGGAGGGCCATACTCCGATCTGATTGGTCAGTGGGCAAAGAGACAGGGAGATACAGTTGAATACAGAAATATCGTAAGTTACTAAGAGTATCTGATCATAACAAATGGTGTCGTATCAACAAGAGACTGATTGGTATATACTTTGTTGTATGTATGTGGTACCTTCTCTGCTCGTACAAAACTATATCGGAAATAGCACACACACCCATACACCCTGTAACTTGTTTACGAACCGGAGTTAAGAACAATTGAATGAAAAATCAAATACCAAACCCTACATCCACATTCACTACTGTCCACCATAATAAACCAGATGTAGTTTGTATAGCAGCGGGCAGTAGGGCTCACCGCTCTGTTGCCTCCGCGCTCGTTCAAACTGAAAACCGAATCGCTGTGTCTCTTTCGCTGTCGCTTTGTTGAAAGAAATTCAGCAACCGATGAATTACTGAGCAATGTAATGAACAGCCACTACACTCTTAAATGCACAGAATACACTGCAGTAATCGCTGTATTAGTCGAAATTTCAATAGATTGTAATGATATTGTTATGGTAATGAGCAATTACTCAAATAAAGATCTTCAATTTATATATATAAGAGATAGTTTGTAGTTTAGTAAGGTATCGTATCGTATCGCATCACAGTACGCCACGCCAGGAACAGGGACACTTACAATATGGTTTATTATGTTAAAGAAATTTCATACCCAATACAAGCAAATGATTCATGTTTTAAAATAGCTGTAGATATTGGTGGTACATTAGCTAAAATAATATATATTTCAACAACGAAACAAATATTAAAATTTAAAACTATAGAAACTGAATTAATTGAACAATTTATTCAATTAATTCATAAAATAATTAAAAAATATAATAATGGGAACTATCAAACAACAAAATTAATTGCTACTGGTGGTGGCGCATTTAAATTTAAATCTTTATTAGATCAAGAATTTGCATCATTAAATGTACCAATTATTCAATTAGATGAAATGAAATGTTTGATTAATGGATTGGATTATTTTATTAATGAAACGAATGGTGAAGAAATTTTCACTTATAATGAAACAGATGGTGAAATACCAATTGATATTAATTCAACAACAATTTATCCTTATATGTTAGTGAATATTGGTTCAGGGGTATCGATTTTAAAAGTTACTGGTCCAAATCAATTCGAAAGAGTAGGAGGTTCTTCATTAGGTGGTGGGACACTTTGGGGTTTATTATCATTAATTACAGGTGCAAAAAGTTATGATCAAATGTTACAATGGGCTCAAGAAGGTGATAATACAAATGTTGATATGTTAGTAGGTGACATTTACGGAACAGATTATGGGAAAATAGGTTTAAAGGCTTCAAGTATAGCAAGTTCATTCGGGAAAGTATTTCAAGGTGAAAGAAATGAAAATAATTTACAAATTAATGAAAGTGAATCAAGTGAATCAAGTTCAAGATCAAGTAGTATACATACAATTCCAATTGTACACAAAGAACCAAATCATAACAATATTTTCTTACCAGAATTTAATAATAAAGATATCTCGAAAAGTTTATTATATGCAGTATCAAATAATATTGGACAAATTGCTTATTTACAAGCAAAGATACATAACGTTGAAAAAATTTACTTTGGTGGTTCTTATATTCGTGGACATTTAACAACAATGAATACTTTATCTTATGCAATAAATTTTTGGTCAAATGGTACTAAAAAAGCTTTTTTCTTAAGACATGAAGGTTATTTAGGTTCAATGGGTGCTTTCTTATATGAAAACTCTCATTTATAATTCATTTATATAATTTAAAATCTTATATATTTTGCATTCTCCATAAAATTGCTGCATTAATGATTTTTGTAATGATAAATTTGATTCAATTTCAATATTAACAACAATTAAAGAAGAATCTAATTGAAGTCGGATTGGCGTACTGGGTTTAGTGCCTATCGTTTCCATGGCAATACTATTAGTCATCCAATCAATATGAATATTTTGAATATTTGAATATAATTTAGGTAAAAGTTCTTTTTGTAACATTGTAGTCAATGCATCGATTGTTTTACGTGTAATTGTCCTCTCAGGTTTCTTCTCCTTGATTACGCTCGATTGTCCATGTTGAACTAACGTATCGATCTGTTTCAATAAATTTTCATTTAAAGTTTCTAATTTCTTAATATTTTGCCATTTAGAATATGTCTTGGATATCTTTGTTAATTTATCTTGACTTCGACGTTTCTCTTTCTCTCGTTTAGCTCGTTGTAACTCATCAATTTCTTCTAATATCCTTTCACATTCTTCAATTTGTTCACTGGTATCAATACATAATTCTTTAATTTTACAATCATCATTAAATAATTTCTCACTTTTATCAGATATAGATCTCTTAATATCACGTAATTCATTTTGTCTAGTGACAATAACATCATTCTCTAATTGTTCTACCTCGTTCTCCACAGATAATAATTTAGGATCATCAATTGAGGTTATCGGTAAATTTTTGGTAGTTGATGAAATTGTATAACGTAAAAAATTATCAAGAGATTCTTGTTCTAAATAAATCATTCTTAAGGATAAGATAATTTTATTAAAATCAATAATCTTATCATCTAAACATTCAAAATCAATGAATCCATTATCGTTTTTTTTGTCGGTCTTATCGATAATCGATACTAATTCAGGATAATCTGTAACTAATAATTGAATAGATTGTAAAAGATCAGTATTTAAATCTTGAAATCGAGTAGTTTGTTCAATTAAATTCTCATTGGAAATGTTGTTATTTGTCACAGTTAATTTATTGATTTGTTCCTGATATTCTTTAGTATTAATATATGCCATCTTGTATCGTCGTCATCTATTTGTTTGTTTATTCTATATTTGTTCATTTTGCAATTACAAGCGTTTATATATTTTCGCGTAGTAAACAAAATTGTAAACAAAATTGTAAACATAAAGAGGTATTATAGCAAGGCAAACGATTGAGCATTGAAACACGATATATAGCAGTATAACGGTCCACAATTACAATCGATGACATTTACAAAATCGTTATAAATGTTTTTTTCTGTCTGTTTCGTGAGGTATCTCGATATTTCGACGAACAATACCACACGTAACACCGTTTACACCGTTTACACCAGAGTGTCTACCCGTGATATCTACCTAAATTCACCAGATATCATGAACTCATCTACACCTTCTTGTTATTAAACTTCTCAATTAATGTCAAACTTTAACAACCCTAACTAACCTCTATATAAAACAAATCGTTCATTTCATCTAACGGCGAACTGAAAAATTTTCGCCTCATCGCACTATATAAACAGAAACAACCAAACACTTTCAAACAAACTTCCAGATTTAATCCCCAAATCAACAAACTAACTGAGTATGCTTATATAGAGAGTGCTCTATATTTTTCAAACTCAAATATTTGCATGTCTTAAGTTTGTTAAATGGAAGAATGTCATATTCTTCATCAATATTTAATGAATGTGTCTTTATGCAAAGATTAAGCTTTTGCAATTTCGTTATCATCATTACAACATATGTTGGGTTTTTGGGGGAAATTATAATGGGATGGATAATTTATTGTGGTGTGTTCTCTATTTTCTTTATTTGACTTTTTATCGAAGATATCTGTGATTGAACAAGGTTTATGTGTGGATTGAGAATGAGTATATTTGCAATTATTTATTTGTTGTTAAGGTTGAATCAGAAGTAAGAATAAACTTGTTCATGATTTTAGTTATTTGTTTGAGTTTTTCAAACTAACTAAATGATTTTACTAGTTGTACTTACTTATATGAATCAATTGATAAATGAATATTGCAATATACGAATGTTTCATAACACACATGAGTCACTTCCATATTGGATTTAAACGGTTTAATCGTTACATTACTGGATATTATAAAGAAAATTTGAATATAATTTTTTTCCACTATTCGTTATTTATTACTTAGTTCTTTTTAGTTTTTAAAAAGACAAAACTATTTTGATTTCCCAATTTTAAAAAAACCCATTGATATATTAAAAAAATGATACGAATTACATATTATTTATTTTGAATTTGACTTGTTCTTTCCATCTTTACGAAAATCTCCACCACCTTGTTTCCATAACCATAATGCATCAATTGCATAATTTCTTACAGAAATATTTTTAGTATTTTTTTCAATTGATGTAAATTCTAACCATTTAATTGTACCTAATTCAATTAACATATCCCAAAACATTGAATAAATTTTATTCATTACATTTTCAATTGATCCATCTTCTTTATAAGTTTCTGAATCAATTTCTGGTATTAACTGATAATAAGTTTTTTGTCCTAATTTATATAATATTCTACCTAAAGTTTGAATAGCAATTGATCTTTGTGATGGATAAGTTGATCTTGATAAATGATCTAATTCAAGTAAAGTATAACCAGCTAATTGTGGATCTTGTGAATGATGATGTAAACCTGATATTGTTGTTGAATTAATTTCACGTGTTGGTGGAACTAAATTACCATTAAAATCAAATCTAATATCTGCTACACTATCAATTATTTTATTAATTGGTTCTGATTCAACTGTTGTCATCCATTTTAATTTTTCAATATCCTTTGGTAAATTTGGGAAATATTTTTCATGTAATTTTTCATTAAATTCTGGATCATTAATATCTAATGGAGTATCATCATTTTGTGAATTTGAATTTGAATGTGAATGTGGTGAAATGAAATGAACATCTTTTAATAAATCTTCATTAGTTGAATGATCGATTGCTTGAGCCATTTGATAATCTAACGGAGCAACATCATCATCATCTAAAGGTGGGTATTTCAGCTCGTCTTCATCCTCTGAGGAAGAGGACTCCTCGTTGGTGTCTAATTTCAAATCTTTTAATGGTTCAACAATATCCAAAGAATCATTAACTTGATCATTTGATAAACTTGGTAAATTTTTCAAATTTTCATTGAATCCACCAACCCAAGTACCTGAAGCACCTTCAATTTCTGCAAACATTGGATTACCAGTATCATCTTTTGATCTTTGATTAATATTTTTCAATAAATTTTGAATTAATTTTGGATTTAAAGAATTTAATAAATCTTTTTGTTCATTTAAAATTTCATCTTCTGTCATATCATTCATTTTTTTCAAATTATCTAAATGAATTGATTCAGCTTCAGATCTTTTACCATCATTGTTGTTTTTATTTTGCTTATTTTTTTTATCTTGTAATCTTTGTTTCCACGATGATATTTTTTTAGGTTTATATAATTTTGGGAATCCATTAATTGTATTATGATTATGTGAATTTAAATTTTCATTACTATTGTTAATTTTATCATTATATGGATCCTTTTCCACAATATCACCTAATAAATCCATTATTTTCAAAGATACACTTGTTGTTTATTTATATTTCTTGTTGTGTTTAGCAATAAACTCAGAACCGTGGTTTCAATAGCTAATCATTATATCACCTTAGCTAAGTGATACAAAATATTATCAATAATAATAAATTTTCACTCATTGCATTGCATAATAGGAAAACAACTTATTTCCCGTTTGTTTGAGATGTGGCGAGAAAAAGAAAAGAGTGCATCCGACATCACTTCATACGGCCGGTGTGTGAGTAAGGTCCCTTCCCCCCTATACTGAACCATACCTTTGAGTTCTATGAAACAGTGGTTCTTGTTCATCTCTTACAATTGAATGATTGTGTTTCCTTCTGTTTGAATTAGTTGATTTAATATTTGTCTTTTGATATTTACTAATGATATATAAAGCGTGAATCAAACCTGGGAAGAAACCAAACATTGCTAGTAAAATATTAACAATTAAATCTTTTGAAAGACCTCTTTTCAGTAATACAGCGACAGGTGGGACAAATACTGCAATAAACACTAATAACCAATCGTAAAATTCCATCTTTATCACACTCACACTCGCACGCTGTGTTTCTTTCTTTCACTGATTAACTTTGACAGACCCCCCCGCAATTAATCAAATATACAAACTTCTAAATATGGCTAAGTGTAATAACTCAAGATCCTTTTGTCTCTTGCTGTCTTGCTGTCTTGCTGTCAATGTCCCCTTTCCCTTTCCCTTTCCCTTACAGTTCACACTCTGTTGTAAATAACACGCACGGGCTAGAAAGTGGGCTGGCCGTTCGTGAGACATGATAACAGACACGAAAACAATAAAATAAAATAAAATATTTCAATAAATTGATTAATTTACGCGTTTGCTGTAAACAGAGAGGAGTCGCGTTGGTACGCACACGGGGTGCAGCGTTTGTACAACGGTTTCTGGGGAACACAGAGTTCCAGAAGACACGGCCGCACAACGCGCTGTCCCGATCCGGACACACCCGCACAACAATCAGAAAACGAACATTCTCACCACTGCGAACAAGCAACGAGCAACAAGCAATCGCAATTTTCTGTCTGTTTGTTGTTTATTTCACTCTGTTGACAAATGTTTATTATATATAAAGAAGTATTTATTTATTTATTCAATTAGTTAGCTATTAAAATCATTCTCATTTTATTGCTGTTGTATCTCTTTCTATATCTCCAGTCACTAATAACTACTCAATAACAAATTCATTCGTTTCATTAAATATGCAATTCCAATCTATCGTCGCTGTTGCTTTAGCTGCTACTGCTGTCACTGCTCAAAATGTCTCTAACGGTACTGTCTCTAACTCCACCGTTGTTTCCAACACCACTTCTAACACTACTTCTAACACTACTAACGGTACTCATACTTCTAGCTCTAAAATTTCCACTGGTGCTGCCATTGCTAATTCAATGAATGTTGGTACCTTTGGTGCTGCTTTAGCTGCTGGTATCGCTTTCTTATTATAATTATAGCGAAAAAACACACGACTCGTTCAAAGTATCTCTTTTTCGGTAGAAAATAACGACTATATCTATATTGTATAATTATGTAATTTAAATTCATTTTAATAATTAATTTCAAACATGTTTGACCTATTGTATACCCTAGGGTTATGGTTAGGGTTTAATTATATATATATATTTTTTTTTTTAAGAAAAACCGAATTTTTATAAAAAGAAAGAAAAAAAAAGAAAAACTTTTCATATATGAGATACATAACAAATAAACAATTAATAATATAAATAATATATTTCATTAGGTACCCGAATTACATTATGCATAACTCAATTAAAAATAAACATAAATCACGATCCTTTGAAAAAATTACTCATATACCACTTTTCACATCATTATCACCACAAGTTTCATCATCATCATCAGCATCAATTTTATCACATTCAAAGATACATACAATACAAAATAATGAAATTGATTCAACAAATAATTATCTTTTGAAAAAGGTACAATCGATTAATGATTCGAATTTAATTTGTTGTGATTGTGGTTCAAATAAAACGGTGGATTGGATTTCAATTAATTTATTATGTATATTATGTATTAAATGTTCAGGGGTACATCGGTCATTAGGTACACATATTTCAAAGATTAGATCTCTGACATTAGATACATTTAAGGATTCAGAATTAAGATTTTTAATTAAGACAAATTTAAGAAATGATTTAATTAATCAAATTTATGAATCTAAGTTATCTCAAACAGATAAAATTCATTCAAATGCAACTGATTCACAAAGGGTAATTTTCATTAGAGATAAATATGTTAATAAAAAATATGTGGATTCAAAAGGTTTAGATTATAATGCAAGTTTAAAAGGATTAATTAAAGCTATTCATAATGAAAAAATTATTGAAATTCAACAAATTATTGCAAGGAGTCAAATTTCTTTAAGGAAATTATCACAACAATATAATGAAGAAAATGGGAAAGATCAAAAATATGTTTCTTTATTTAAATATTCTTTGAAACATAATTTACATAAAGATGATGGTACAATAATTTTCAATATTACAGAATTTTTACTTATTAATGATTTAATTATTGATAATAATATACCAATACAATCAACAATTCAAGATAAATGGCCAAAACAAGCTTTACAATTTTGGAAATCAAAATTAGAAATTTATGGCGACGTATTTTTATCAATCGATAAAAACAAACAATCATCGTCACCACAGCAGCAGCAGCAGCAGCAGCAGCAAGAGAAAAACGACGATGAAGATACTTCACTTCCAGTAATAAGATCATTATCAATTGATCAAAAGAAACGGACAAATTCAATAAAAAGATGGTCTTTAGCAAATATACCAAAGACTTCACAAAATATAATATCAATGCATAAATCTTTGAAAAGATCAAATAAAAAAAATAATTCAGCAACAACCAGTGCCACTACACCAGTTTGAATTTTTTTGATTTCTCATACATATTCTCATCCATCGCATGCCAATTCGCATTGCGGACGTCAGCGTCACAGATTACAAGCAAACAAGCAAACAAGCAAACAAACATTATTTTTGCATACTCACATCCATTCATTAATATATAGCACTATTTAATTATAATAATTACTAATAATACTAATAAACAAATCGATAATAGAAATAAATTTCACTATAGAATGAACAAATTTAATTCACCTACGGAAATTTATTCAATTAAAGAATGTGTAGGTCGTGGAAATTTCGGAGACGTTTATAAAGCACAAGATAATAGATCAGGTAAACTAGTTGCAATTAAAGTTGTTAATTTGGAATATACTGATGAGGATATAGATCTTTTAGCACAAGAAATTTTTTTCTTAGCAGAACTTAAAAATCCTTATATTATTAATTATATTAATACAACTATTGAAGATGTTTCAATGTGGATCATTATGGAATATTGTGGTGGTGGATCATGTGCAGATTTAATTAAATATTGTTACAAAACGGGAATGCCAGAAATTAAAGTTTCATTTATTATTAGAAACGTTTTATTTGGTTTACAATATTTACATGATCAGAAAAGAATTCATAGAGATATTAAAGCTGCTAATATCCTGTTAACTGATGATGGACAAATTAAAATTGGTGATTTTGGTGTAAGTGGTAAAATGACTTCAACTTTGAAAAGAGATACTTTTGTAGGTACCCCATATTGGATGGCTCCAGAAGTAATAAGTAAAGATTTTAATGATGGTTATGATGAAAAAGCAGATATTTGGTCACTTGGTATAACAACTTATGAATTATTGAAAGGATTACCACCTTTATCCAAATATGAACCAATGAAAGTTATTGCACATTTAGTTAAACGTAAATCTCCAAAATTACATGGTTTATTTAATTCTTTTACAAAGGATTTCATTTCTCAATGTCTAATTAAGGATCCATTTGAAAGACCAAAGACATCAACATTAATTAAATCAGATTTTATTCAATTTTATATGGATCACATTAATGATATTAAAGAAGATGTTAAAATTTGTCAATCTATTAAAATTAGAGATACACATCTTTTCAATAGACAACCCAAATTTTCAATTAAGGATAAATTTTACAATACATTAACACAATCAAAAGAATTAATTTGGGATTTTAATTCAATCAAAGATAATGGTCCATTACAAGAATTAACAACAGGAACAACAGAGACTACAACAAGTAGTTCCGATCCTGATGATAATTGGAGTCCCATTACAGAAAATATGAATAATGAAACTATAACACCAATTACTCAAGAATCTGATACTCAAAGATCATTTAAAAAATTAAAACAATATAATCCATATGAATTAAATTCTGGAATGATGGATATTGATTCAGAGAAAAATTCAGATACAAATATTAATAACAACAATAATGAATTAACAAATTTAGATTATTTTAAAAATGTAATATCGTATTGTTTATTACGAATGACTGATAGAGCTAAGGATACAGAGACTAAACAAAGAGTTATTAACCTTTTACAGAAATTTAATGAAACTGAACAAAATGTTCCAGGTTTAAGTGAAGTATTCATGGAAGAAATTATGTTACGTATGGAACGTATTAATACTTATCTAATGAATAAATAAACATACTTCTTTAAATAAATTTTCGTAATAAATTCAATCATTTTCTCTTTCTTTGTTTACTTGGGCATATGTATTTGGACCTTTCCGAACGATTACCAAAACCATAATTTTTGACACAAAATGTAAAAATGAATAATTTTTTTTGACACTATATAAAAAGGTTACAATAGATATATTTTAAGACATCTATATATTTACTATTTACTCTACCTCGTTTCTTTGATTCAGAATAAGAACAACTAAACAATAATGAAACAGATTTACGATAAATTAATCTTAGGTTCTTTACTATTTACAAGCGCTTTTGGATCATATCTTTTAAATAATGAATTGATCGGTAAAATTTCAGAAGCTGAAGTTATTGCAATGAATTCAATGCCAAATAATCAAGAACTGTGTCATAAGAAAATCCATGAGATTAACAACCAAGACGAACTTAATTTTCTTGCTAGAACCTGCCATGAAGTTATAGGTAGCATTGAAATTTCGAATGAATACCAGGATAAGTACGTAGATCTAGCTGATATTGAAATAATCCGTGGTAACCTCTCCATACAAGACTGTTCACATATTATCTCCTTTAATGGCCCAAGGTTAAACACTATAGGTGGAGAAATTAAAGTTAAGGATTTAACATCTTTGGTTTCAATCATTGTTCCATCTTTGGACAATGTTCGAAATATTGAATTTGTTACATTACCATTATTAAAAGATATCAATATTAATAAAAGTATCGAGCATCTAGATAAATTAGTAATTTCTGATACATCACTTCAATCAATTGAATTGTTTGAAAATGTTAAAGAAGTTAAGATAATGGAAATCAATAACAATAGATATCTGGCAAATATTAATTTGAAGATTAAAATCGTTAACGATAAATTAAACATTTATTCAAATGGGGATAACGCCAAAGTTAACATGCCACAATTATTCTCAACAGGTGATTTATCAATTAGAAATGCAGGTTCATTTAATTTAAACAATTTAGAATATGTTAACAAATCATTAGATATTATTGAAAATTCAATCGACGAGATTAATTTAAACAACTTAAAGAAAGTAACTGGTACTGTTGCCATTATTGATAACGACAATTTAAAAGATGTTAGATGTAATAATTTAACACAAATCGAAGGTGGATTATTAATAATAAACAATGATAATTTAAAAAACATAGATTTCTTACCTCTAATTCATACAATTGGCGGTGCTATTCAATATGACGGTACATTCCATAAAGTAACTTTCCCAAAGTTAAAGGTTATCAAAGGTGGTGCAAATTTTAGATCTCAATCTGATAAGTTTAATTGTACCGAATTATTAGAACCACTAATCCAACATCATGTAATTAGAGGAGAAAATTTAACTTGTTCATCAAATATGAAAAACAAATCTAATTCAAACCAATCTCAAATCACTAAGATTTCTTATAATATAACAAAGACAGGAACCGTAACCGAGATGAAAGAATCAAAGGGATCTACTGATTCAGAAACTGGAACAACGAAATCCGAGTCTTCGGTTTCATCAACAACAGAAAATAGTTCAAAGACAGGTAAAGTCAAAAATAAAAAGAATGCAGGTTTGAAATTAACCAGTATTAATATTTATGGTATAGGTATTTGGATTCTTACTACTGTTATCTTTTTCTCTATGTTTTGATGGTGGGCTCTATTTCACTTATTAGTCCCCTTCACAGTTTTTTAACATACATTGCTGTTGTATATCACTTCATATAATAATAATATTTAGCTTCTCTTTAATAATGTCAGATAAATGAATATAATGTTATTTCTTTGTTTTCAGTTGTTCTTCTTGTCTATTTATTTTAAAGTTTGGGGTCGTTTGTTGTTCTCCGATGAGATGTATCATCGTGAAATGAAAATATTAAGAAACTAATAAATTTTCACAACTACAAGAGAATTGATACAAAATAGCTTTCAAAGTCAACGAATGTTGAACGAGGTATCATTTCAACTTTTATTGACTATAGAATTATTCTGGAATAATATTCACCTTTCTACTTTTTGGTCAAACAATTGCGATACTCTGATTCTTTGTTAAGATATTTATAAGCAAAGATGGAAGAAACATCTCCAAACAAACTGACCCAACCAGGCAATGTAGACGAACAGTACACAGAAGTTCAAACTAGTCCAAGGAATACTAAAAAACATGAATCCCCAAAGAGAACTTCAGAATCAGCTAAAAGAACAAGAAAGAAGAGAAAATTATATAGTTGTGAAACTTGTAGGAAATTTAAAACAAGATGTGATTTCGAACCAATTGCTGGAAAATGTCATAGATGTAATGTGTTAAAAATAGATTGTTCATTAACTAGAGAACGTGAAGAAGATATATTATCAGCAATCGAGAGTCGTCCAATAGATGACGATGATCTTACTAACGTCGATAGATCAGATATTCTTTACGATATAGATTCCAATAAGATACTTGGCTCAGGATTAATGATAACCAACCATCCATTAACCAATAAATTAAATGAAAGATTGACTCTTCTTGAGGGGAAAGTTGATTCATTGAGTAGTAAAATCGATCTTTTATTGATGTTAGCTCAAGGTTCAACATCTGCAAAATCATCAGCCAAAATCGTCATTGATAATGCGGACATTGATGAAACAGTCCATGATAAAACACAGGATGAATCCACGATTGGGAATTCAGATTCAGTTGATAATGAAGTTAAAAAAAATACGGACAACATACTGAAAATGCCAACTCATAACGTTAATACCAGTGAAGTTTATAAGTTAAAGGAGACACCTTTAAAGATCATTAACGACATAGATGAAAGGTTATTCCCATTAACTGCCACATCAAAACAAGAAGCATTGGATAGAGAACAACGTCCTTCTGCTGTAGCGAGAGTAAATTTCCTACAATTTTATGAAAAGAATACTAAATTATGCCATGAACTTTCCAAAGAATTCTTGGTCAGATCTCATTTTTGGATAATTCCTGGTGGAATGAAAGAGCTTAATGATGATTTCGTAAGAAACCATTTATTTTTGACCAGTGTCTACTCGATTATTGCAATGAGTTCCTCTGATAATGAAAAATATGATGAGTTGCAAGAATCACTTTACCCGTTGGTAGAAAGATTATTAACCAATACATTAACTATGTTCGACAAACTAATCGTACACGATATTGAAGCAATATTATACTGCTGCATGTTTCATATATCAAGGAAAGCTAAGAGACATAGACAATTGAAATTCAATTCAATGGTATTGGCAAATTTTGCATTATTTAGTCTTCTTAACAATATTGATTTTTATAAGTTAAAGGAAAGAGTATTGGTTCATGAAAAATATGGCGACACCGATTTATATCATTTGAGAGTGTTGAATTCGTTAACCGCATGCCACTTACAATACTCCATTGCACATGGATCTATGGCGCCACAGGATAAAATGGTCAAGGAATTCAATAATTTAATTGCAAAATTCCCACAGTCTAATTTTGGTGATGAGATTAAATTAAGTGAAATAAATTTAGGTGATATTGTGACTTCCTTGTTTATTGATTTTGAAGGATTTTTCGATACATTCTTGAAAAGATATACCACCAAGTATAAAGATACAAAGGAGAGACAATTCTTAGTGTTCCCAGAATTGAATTATTGGTTGAAAAATTGGGAAGAATTACTAGCCAAGGATGGTGGCGGTGTATTATTGTTTACTTACGATTTCTACTATACCATGATATGCAGATCTTTCCTAACAGAATTTTTAGATGAAATCAAGAAGCATCCATTTTTATTGGAAAGTATTACATTTACAATGAGAAGCCATATTTTCTCATTACTGAAAGGGTTTTTAAGATTACCATCATCATTAATTAAAGGTGCTCCAATACTGACTACGAATGAGATGGTGTATGCGTGCATGACATTAAGTGATTATTTACATTGGTTTGAACCTAATGAGAAACAAGAAATTTTGAGTATCTGTACTCGTGTATATTGGCATTTAAATACAATTGGTGAGAAATTAAATGAGGTTACTGAAAACGTCGGTAAAATTATTAAATTTATTATTACAACTGCGAAGAATAGAGCTAATATGGGCCCATTTACGCCGTCATTCATCGATATCAGTACTTTAAAACCACCAACAACAGAAATAGACTTGGAAGAAAACTCAATTCATGCAGTAACTGGGAAACTTGATGACATACCAATTGAAGAAACTGCCCAAACTGCTCATCATCCTACTGATACTTCGAAGGATAGTTCATTACAATTGTCAAGAAAGGATGATACACCAATAACTACAACAAATACGTCCAATAGTCAATTTTCAATGCCTGATGTTGACAGATTTAATTCCTTTGAGGATTTCTTCCAAGATTTCTTCACTCATTTGAAACCTGCAACGCAGAAGATGTTCCCATCTTCCAAATAATAACGCAACCAAATACTTAAAAATGTTATTCTCATTAAATGTATATAATGCATATAGACAAATATATATATATATATGGTTAGACCGAAATAAAAAAATTTTTTTATCATTACATTGTCGTTATTGCTTATTTGTTAACAGCGCTAACTAACTTAACATCGAAGACCATATCGGCATCAGCTGGGATGACACCTGGAACACCTCTAGCACCGTAAGCTAGAGAACTTGGAATTCTGATAGTACGTTCTTCACCGACACACATGCCTAGGATACCTTGATCCCAACCCTTGATGACTTGACCAGCACCTAATTTAAAGGTAATTGGGGAATTTCTGTCATAGCTTGAATCGAAAATTTCACCATTGCTTAAGAACTTACCAACATAGTGAACACTTACAGAGTCACCAGAGACAGCCTTGATATCACAATCAGCAATCGGTATCTTCTTAGTGATATCGATTTCTAGTTCGGTTAATTCACCGGCCATAACGCAGGAGGCAAATGCAGTAAATAATAGATTAGTCAACTTCATTTTTATGGTTATTTATATTTTATGATGTGGAATGGTCTACATGAAATGAATTAGGTAATGGTAAGTGTAATTGAACTATCTGTTTTAAAAAAGGTTATAAGGTTCACGTTCTTTTATTGTTACAAGTTGATGAGTTGTTCTTCTCATAGCCCGTAACGTAACCATTTCCTCAGTCGTACAAGACGATAAAATTTTCCAATAATTAAAGAATACTGTCACAACTAATAGATGCACGAGCTGAACAGCTTTAGACATTGAGCTGGTGCAAATATAATGTGTAATTTATAACTGGCCAACAGGCACAGAGAGAGTTTTGTTCAATAATAAGGAGTACCCTTAATCTGTTATTATATATATCGGTATATATTTATATCTTACGTCCCATCGTTCTAGGATCTGCTAAAATATCATTTAATGACCTTCACTTTCACTGAACGAACATCTATGAAGAAGGGTACAATTTTCTTCAAGAGGCTTTCTTAAGCTAAATAGCCGTTATATTCATATAATCTTGGAGTGTTACGCAGTAACCTTTTCTTCACATTGTATATATCTTACATACTATTATAACTTTACGATTTCTTGCATCTATAATTCATCGTGAGCTACTTCTTCCTCAGTTGGGTTAATTTCTTGAGCAATTTCACCGGCTTCTTGTTCCTCCTCATCATCTAGATGATATTTCTTGATCAATTCGAACCCATCCAGATGGTAAGCACCATGTTCCTTGATAAACAGTAGAATATTGTTTCTAGCAGCAGCACTGTTGTGCACGATTGGAGGTTCAGAAGAACCTGCTGGGTATATAGCAACAGTCGGGAAACCAGTAACTGGGAAACTTAGGATATCGTTAGCAGAGGCATCAACATCTAGGAAGACGATCTTGTCCTTAGTTTCATCATCACCGGCAAACATATCAGCAATACTGTTATAAATAGGTTCGAACTTTCTACTTTGAGCACACCATGAAGCGAAATATCTAACTACGACGTCTCTCTTTGGATCACGGACCATATCATCATGATTTAGACCGACAATTTTAGTAACGTTTCCGTGTTGTTCAGTTGGAATCTCTTCAGATTTAACAATTGGAGTGGCTGTACCATTCATAAATTCTTCGACTAATGCGGTCATGTCACCTCTGTCTAATTTAATCATTTCAGTCTGCGCCTTGTATTCTTCATCAGATAATTGTGGTAATCCAAATTTCATATTGTATTTTAGATCATGAATGGCAAATAATGGGAATTGTTCCTTCATATTTAAGAATTGAACATGTGCGTGGAAGACCATAGCGTTTAATGCTAAGAAATTCATCTTACCACGGTACTTTCTACCTAATTCACCGAAATATTCTTTATAATCCATGTATTCTTGTGGAGCAATATAGAAGAAATAAGCTAGTGGTAATTTACTTTCCATGTATAAACGATAATTTTCAATATTAGCATTATCGAAATATGGTAATCTAGTGTAAAGTAACCAACTCTTGAAAGTGTCGACATCAGTTGTAGTGGCATTTTCGAATTGGAAAGTATCTTCTTCTGGTCTAACGGTATGTTTGTTTTGATCTAATTCCTCTTGTGGGACAGGTGGCAAGTAAAAGACAACTTGTCCATTCATAGTTTCATTACAATCTTGGTAGGCAACAAATGTGAAAGAGTTGAATAATTCATTAGCAGCCTTATCGAAAATTGGGTCAAAGTTATCAATTGAACCGTAATAGACGACAACTGGCATATCCATAGTTTCTTTATTCAAATATTGATCATTTAATTGTTCTTCTGTACTGATTCTCTTTACTGGACTGGCAACTTGGTTAACCATGAAATCAAATATATCTTCAGCGGTTCTTCTACCAGTATATTCATTGTCTTTCATTAAACGATGATTCTTGAAAGCTTTTAAGGATGGATAATAAGAGATACCAATTTGGTCACATAATGGACCATCTACGGAACAATCAACTTGGAATATCTTGATATTCTTCTCTGATTCTAATTTTTCAGCAGCTAGTACTAATTCAGGTAATAAAATCTTTGAATGAACACACCATGGGACAGTAAATTCACCAAGGATCAAATCATTGGATTTAATAAATGAAGCAAAATTATTTAAGGTTAATTTATGGATAGCGGTACCTTCTGGAACAATAGCGTTCTCATAGACGACTTCCTGTACTTCTTCAACGATTTCTTCTGCGACTTGTTCTTGACCATAGACAAAGGTCAACAGATACATAATTGCAACCGATACGAACCAATAATTCTTTCCGAACATGATGTATTAGTTTTAACTTGGCACTCTTCTATTGTATTACAAAGGATCAGTTGTCATGTGTCATGAATTGTTCGAGATCTGAAACTTTTCCTTTAAATATATATAATTTACGCCAAAATGAGTCGCATACAAATCGCGAAAATTTTTCTGTGAAAGTGTCGTTCAATTGTCACACTTCGTATACAAGAGACAAAGATGCATTTCGTTTATATATGTGATATATTTAAGATCTGTTATAGAGGATCAAGATATATAGTACTGGGTTATGACTGTTTTGTCAATTGATTATTTATTTATTAGCTGACATTGGAGGTGGAGCGACATCTCCTGGTGTAGTCGAAGAAGGTCTTGGTGATTGATCTTTACCCTCGGTGAAATAGTCTGTCATCAAAGTTTGTTGGGTTGCAACATGCTTCTTCTTCTTGTGAGCTCCCATAGCAAGTGGTGGACCATCTATTTGACTTGGGATAAATGCAGTACTTGGATCCATAGGTGGCAATGGTTCTTGTTGTGGAAGTGATTGTTGTTGTATTTCTTCATTTTGTGATTGACCTGGTTGTTTAACAGCTGGTATTCTATGTAGTAGACCTGAACCGATTCCACAACCTAATCTTCCATCTGGACCAATTGCAACTGTGATTGGCCTTACGCTGTCACTGACTTTATTGTAAACATATAATACTAATTCTTGACCGGCACGCGACCTTACAATATCTTGTAACAAAGTATCACCACCAGTAGCTAACAAACCATCTTGGCAACCAATGATATAGTCTTCATCTGGAATCAAGCCAGAGTTTTGAGCTGGTCCGTTCGGTATATTTAATTGTGAAATGTGGTATGTGAAAGTTGCGGCCATTAAACTAGTCCATTGAACTTTAAAACCTAATGGTTGAAACAATTTAGCGACATTGTTGTGACTACCACCCATCATATTGTCGTTCGCATTATTTAAGGAAACATCTTCCATTTGAGTCTCATCCTTTGGTTGTAACTGTATGTAAATATCTCTGAAGATACCACCTTTAGCTGACCAAACATTGACTTTGATCATGCTATTACAGTAATCATTTAATAAAGTAATGATTGCATTATAGTCCGGGTACATGTAACCATGTTGATTGCTCATTAATGGCAATGGTTCGTCATTGATACCAACGATATAATCGAAATATGACTGTAATTGTAATTGAAGTTCATCAACCCAAACAATACGTA
>JAXQGP010000389.1:0-22054 GCA_037040125.1 Kazachstania sp. M6911
TGACGTTCTGGTATTGCCTTATTTCATTTGGATTAAAGATTTAAAAACTGATAAAGTTACAGAAACACTAGATGAATTAGTGCCAATAATATTGAAACGTGAAATGACTAAGCAAGAAGTAATTGAAAAATTCCCAAATATTATTTCAGCCGATGATAAAGCATTTGTATTTATTTGTTCACATACTACAAGGGATAAAAGGTGTGGTGTTACTGCACCATATATGAAAAAGGTTCTAGATAAATTATTACAACCTCATGGCTTATATAGAGATAATTCCGATTTTAGACCAGATGGTTGTAGGGTATCGTTCATCAATCATGTTGGGGGTCATAAATATGCAGGTAATGTCCAAATATATCTAAGAGATCCACAGACATTAATTTGGTTAGGACGTGTTACACCAAAATCTCTACCAACGATTTTTGAACATCTAATTCTACCAGAGAATCCAACTTTACCATTGCCTGAGAAGGTTAGATGTATCAGGAAATACCAAAAGTGGTAGTCGACCTGTCACATAATTTCACGGTCTTGTATATATTCAATACATATACATATATAACTATAAACATATAAATGACTGATTTATATTGTTCTACCCCTGATAATCGATGCAGAATTGGTTACCATGGTAATAGAAATTGCATCGATTTCTGGTGCGATGCCCTTTTTCTTAGAGCAACGCGGAATGAAACGAAGAGCAACTGTGAATTTGTTAGAGATACAATGGAATAACAACAACAACTCACTATATTACAATGTAGCTTCGATAAATCTCGATATCAAGTATAGACGTTCATTTTAATCAGGTTACATTGAATTATAAAGGTTTATACTACAGTATCTCTCTGTAAAAGCATTTTTTTATTATTATTAACCTCTTTTATTTGTTCTCAGTTGAAAGATCACAATAATTATGTCTGATCAAGAAGTGTCCGAGGTATCTAACGATTATGAAAGTTCCTCAGAATCAGAATCGTCTAGTTCTGATGATGAAGTTGTACTACATAAACCAGTTTTTCTGAAAAGGAATAGAGAAAAACAAGTTAATTTCAGATCTGATGAGGAAACCCACAATGAAACAAAGAAGAAGAAAACTGAGGAACCAAAAGACAATGATTCTCGATTAATGGAAAGAATTCAATTTGAAAATAAACTTGCTGATAAAAGAGCAGAAATGAAATCCCAAATTACTAACGATTATACTACAGATAAGGATCTATTGAGAAGAACCATGGAATTGAATGATGATGATACAATAGATGTAGAATATGAGAAACAACAATTGCAGAAAAGAATTGAATCAAGGCAGAAACGTTACAGAGATGAACTTGTCGCAAGACAATTAGAATTCGAAAATAAAGAAGAAATTAAATTACGCTCAAAGGATGAAAGCAACATTGATTTGAATCCAAATTGAGAGACATCGCAAAACCACGATATTTTCGTGATATGAATTAGAGTTATGACGCCGGATAATTCTGGTAGTCATGAAAACAGAATGAGTTTCTTTCCTTCGTCATTGCGATATCGATTTGCTATTTGCTCGTGTACTCATGATTTGTCTTTTCCAGTGTCCTTTTTTTTCACCCATTATTTTTCACTCACTAAAGATTAAGAGGTAGATGTGAAGAATGCATCCTACAATGAAAGATATATAAAGAAAGAAGTTTTAGATATTACGTTTTTAAACAACCTGGACACACACCATAAAGTACCTGATAACTATATTAAAATGTCGTTAGATCCCATCAAGCCTGATTTAATCCCTTTTCTAGAATCATATTTGCCAAAGATTGAACAGGTCGCACAAACGAACAAACCATTCGTTACATTAACATATGCTCAATCGATTGATGCAAGGATATCACTAGGACCTGGAATTAGAACCACGATATCCGATATAGAGACTAAAGTTATGACTCATTATTTAAGGTACCATCATGCCGGTATATTAATTGGATCTGGAACCGTATTAGCAGATGATCCTGGTTTAAATTGTAAATGGCATAAAGATGATACAGATACAGATTTTGCACATAATTCACCTACTCCAATTATATTAGATACACATCAAAAATGGAAGTTCAAGGATTCGAAGATGTACCAATTATTTAAAAACGGTGAGGGAAAATCCCCAATTATTGTGGTTCGTAATAAACCCGTTGTTGAAGAAGAACATGTTAGATATTTAGTTTTAGAAGAAGAAGAAGATAAGAAAATTGATTGGATGATACTTTTACAAAAATTATATGAAAAATATAATATCAAATCTGTTATGGTTGAAGGTGGTGCTTACGTTATTAATGATTTACTTTTAAGATCAGATATTGTTGATTCTTTAGTTGTTACAATTGGTTCTACATATTTAGGTTCAAATGGTGTTCAAGTGAGTCCCAAATCAGCTACATCTTTAACGAATGTAGATTGGTGGAAAGGTAAAAAGGATTCAATTATGGCGGCAAGATTATCGTCCGAATAAATATGAAACAATTTAAATAAATGCACTTGTCAAAAATTTTATGATACTTTTTTTAATGATTATAATAATAATATACTACTAATATATATGCTTACATACAAATTCTGTAACTTGCGTAACGACCAGATGTTTCACTCTTTCTAATAATTTTAACAACTTCACCTCTTTTCAAACCTAAGTATAATGCTACAGGATCTGCTCTTTGAATTCTTGGTAATTGAGATTCTTTTAATCTATATCTTTTCAATAATTCTAACTTTTCTTCTTCACTTAATCTAATATGTTTTGGTACCAATTCATGATGTGTAATATTAACAATCAAAGCAGCTTCATGAAAAATTTCGATAGTGGCAGGTGGTATCGAAGGAACTAATTTCATAGCACTTGGAGTAACATTATTTTGATAAACAAATATACCTGTCTTATAATTTTTCTCTTGAATATGTATGACGAAATTTTTCATTGTCTTAACACCAACATTAGCTTCATCACAAAATTCAACCCATAAACTACCCATTTCTGGGAATTTAGCAAGTGAATCCTCTACTGGATTAGCTTGGAATGACATACTTTTACGTGCTGGATTACCCATAGAATCTGTATGTTTAGCTTTAAAATCTTCTAAGGACATATCAATTTCCTCTTGTGTAATGAAATAACCTCTATCTCTGACCATTTCCTTAACGGTTCTAAATGATCTCCATAATCTACTAATACTTCTTTCGTTTTCTTGATCCATTATGAATTATTTATATGTGTTTGTTTATTCTTTAATGATGGGAGGATGTGGTAAATACGATAGTTCAAATGAATGACTCGATAACAACAACAAAATCGGTGAACTAAATGAAAGAGTTACTATCCTTACTGAAATACAATTCAAATTTTACACTTAACAATTAGTAATTGATACTGTATATCGAAGTGATGACCTTCTTACAAGTATATGAAGTTTGCATCAATATCTCAATAACTAAAAAAATTTGTCAAAGAGGGAAAGTGAAAAATTGAACGAAAAAAAAAAAATGAAAAATTTCACATAGCGAGAGACAGCGCACGTATAAAGTGATAAAAGTTTTCGATATTTTAAAACCGAACCTTTAATCATGAACTCTTTAAGGTATTCAAAGATTGATATTTGATGTGATGATATTTGATATTTACATGGTACGAATGTATATGTTTATATATGTAAGAATATGTAACCAAAGAAATCGTTCTACCTTATCTCTTAACCCAAGTTGGTGATTTTCTAGCTTTAACTTTACCAGGTTTCTTTCTTTCTACACGTCTGTAATCTGTAGTTAGACAACCAGCTCTGTGTAATCTTGTCTTTAATAACGGGTTGAAAGCGATTAAAGCTTTACCAATAGCTAAACCTGCTGCGTCAGCTTGACCTGTTGAACCACCACCTGATGTAGTAACAAATACATTATAATTAGATATCCCATTGATAACTTGTAATGGATACATTACAGATTCTCTATCCTTTAATTTAACAAAATAATCATTAATTTGTCTATTATTTACAAGAACTTGACCTTCACCTTTAACAACATAAACTTTTGCAGTTGCAGATTTTCTTCTACCAATTCCAACACTTCTTCCAAATTCATCTAATTTTGGAATAGTTGTCTTATTATCCTCCCTTGAAGTATTTTTATAATAATGAGCTAATTCATTCTTAATATCATCATTCATTAATTGTGGATCAATACTATGTAATTTATTTAATAAGAATAATAGTTCAGTATATTGAGTTGGTTTTAAACGTGAACCACCACCAATAATAGTATAATCCTTAAATGATAACCATAATGGACGTGTCGAATTTTGTGATTGTAATAATTTTATTGGATCCATATCTGTTGAAGAATTACCATGTGTCTTTAATAAATTATTAGTACTTGGTAATTTAATATATTTACGTAAAAGCGTCTCTAATTTATCAATATTATTATCATGCATTGGATTAGCAGAATAGAAAGTTTGTAATTGTGGAATAATACGTAATGAAGTATCTGTTATATTTGTTGTCCCTGAAGATCGTTGTAATCGAGTAGCACATTGTGAAATGGATCTAACTCCAAAAAGACGGTTTAACATCGACATTTCTAACACTTTTCTCCCTTGACCTAACGTAGTTTACCACTTATCGTTATTGCTTTATCAAGTTATAACTCAACATATATGTATATAAATATAAAACTCCCCTGTCGATTGTCAAATAAAAATTCGTCCATTCCAGTGCCCGATATCAGAAGAAGAAAAAAAAACTGAGTTGTACCCACCACGAAAGAAGAAGAAATGTTCCCGTCCAGTTTCGAATGGCGGTTTTCACAACTATACAGATAAATAAATGATAATAAGAAGATTATTCTATTACAAAAACATAAAGTAGTTCGATAAAATCATTATATAATTCGTTAACGAGTTTAATGTTTAAAAGCGTATATAAGATAACATTTCAGAAATAAAGACAAAATTAAATATATTCAATTAGAATAAATTAATTTGCTTATTTAGAAGTGTCAACAACGTATCTACCAACGATTTGACCCTTTTCCATCTTTTCGAAAATTTCAGGTAAGTCAGATAATGGAGCAATCTTGATTGGAGATCTAACTAAACCTCTGGCGAAGAAGTCAATAGCTTCTCTGGTATCAGCTCTGTTACCGACGTAAGAACCGACAATAGAGATAGACTTGACAACGTGGTCAAAGACATCGGATCTACAGACGGCACCAGCTGGCATACCGACTAAAACGGAAGTACCGTTAGCTCTAACGTACTTGGTAGAAGCTTCAATAGCAGCTTCGGAAACGGAAACGTTAATAACACCGTGAGCACCACCGTTAGTAGCCTTGATGATAGTACCAATGATATCCTTTTCCTTAGTGAAATCAACGAAAACTTCACCACCAATAGACTTGAATAGCTTTTCCTTTTCTTCACCACCGTCAATACCAACGACTCTGTAACCCATAGCCTTAGCGTATTGAACAGCTAGAGAACCTAAACCACCAGCAGCACCGGAGATAGCACACCATTCACCAGCTCTTAGGTTAGCAGACTTTAGAGCCTTGTAGACGGTAACACCAGCACATAAGATTGGAGCAACTTCGGCTAGATCGGTACCAGCTGGGATCTTAGCAGCTTGAATAGCATCAGCGGTAGCGTATTGTTGGAAAGAACCATCGTGAGTGTAACCAGATAAATCAGCGTGTGGACAGTTAGATTCGTTACCTAATTCACAGTATTCACAGTTCATACAAGAACCGTTTAACCATTTAATACCGGCGTAATCACCAATGTTCCAGCCCTTAACGGATTCACCCATAGCGACAACAACACCGGCACCTTCGTGACCACCAACTAATGGTAGCTTAACTGGCAATGGCCAGTCACCGTGCCAAGCGTGTAAATCAGTGTGACAAACACCAGAGTATTTAACGTTGATTAATAATTCGTTAGCCTTTGGAGTTGGGACTGGAATGTCCTTGTATTCTAGTTGACCTTTAGATTCGTAGAAGATAACACCCTTTTGAGTAGTTGGAATAGACATTGTTAAATGATTTTTTTGTATTGATATATGGTAATATATGTGTACGACGAGATTAAATAATAAGAAGAAGTAATAAGAAAGAATAAATATAAAAGAGAATTAAGGATAAAGATAAAAGATAAAATTGTGACAGGAACAAATTAGTAATTGCATTTATATATAATTGAAAATTGTAAAGAATTTTTTAGAAATGTATAAAATAATTGCCACTTTCTTACTGATAAATAACCCGCAAGAAATTAAGGTAGTACGTACGTGAACGTTTACAATTGATATTATTATTTGCATTGCATATAATCATTAAAGATCGTGGTGTTCTTGTTGTTGTTGTTGTTGTTCATTGAAAAATTAACATAAATTTCAATAAATTTCAGTTACCTTAAAAAAACAAGACACAGAGAGAGAGAGAGAGAGAGAGAGATTGTGAGCAGAATTTCTTTCTGTTCGGTGTTGTGTGAGTGTATATTTTTGTGTCTTATGATATCAAAGACAACCACGAAACGAAGTGATAAGTAATTATTATTAATTGATTTATTGATTGATTGATCGCAATTCTTAACGTTTCGAATATCACACGAACCAGCGAGAGAGAGGGAAGGCGCTTGCACTTGTTTGTAGCAATTATTGACTATTTGAAAAGTTCAAAGATACTTGGTATCTTGCATAGTTTGTATCGAATATATTTATGTTATGTACGGTGATTACTTTGCCACTATGTGCTATTTCGATGATACCCTAATTCAAATTGCACGAGAGTGTGATGGATGAGTAGTATATCACTCCTGCTACAGTGTGTACTGTGTAATTAGGAACTTGAGATTGTTAATAGTTGTCCTGTATAACGTGGGGGAACCCAGGTGACCGAATGACTGAAAAATGGTGCTGAACATCGCTGGAGACGGACTAGAGGAAGCCACAGCATGGACTTTCCATTTTGCTGTTTGATGTAACAAGAGAAGCCGTCTGTATTCCCTTTGTCGTATGGTTTGTCTCGCGTGGGCATTACAGGAATCCCAGAACACACTCCGCACAACAAAGTTGCACAGGTTTCTCGCGGCGAATACCAAAAATGGTACATACCGTTTTTACCGTAATGTATTATTTGCTGTCCTTTTCAACATACCGGATTATTTTTGGGGAATTGAAAAAAGATTCTTTCGAGTAAATGAGAAACGCGAAGTTGTCTATCTACGGATAATTAAAGTGTTTTAATAGGCAAACCCCGGTTTTTTCTAGAAATATTAATTATTCGTTTCGAATTTTATTAGAACAAATACTGGCTTCTTGTTTTATTTATGTAAGGAATGGGTGTAGGTTGCCTCGTGTACCCTGAGCAAATTTCGTCGGTAGTGACACAAATGCTAAATTCTTATTTTTATACCCTATATTTGAATACAAATATAGGGTTCATTCGTATATCTTTTGTTCTTCTATTTTCAATCAATTTATAACGGCGGCAACTTCAATTAGAACGACAACTAAAGAAATAGTAGAACTATTCAGTAATAATTGTTAATTCATAATATATGTCCGCAGATCAATTAATTGTTATATGTTTTATTGTAACAATGATTGTAATATCAGCTGTTGAATATTAATTTGTAGGAAATATATATATATTACTTCAACTCACACATATCAATAACTACTCTTATTTATATACTTTTATATTACTAGATCTCATTAGTCATGTCTCATTTTAACATGTTCAAAGAAATAAAGGTTATTTGAAAACTTAAAGGTAATAGGCACATTTGTACTATAAACGACCAAGAGAGAAACAAGAGAAAAAAAATAAAGGTTACGGTAATATACAATTGAGACTCCGATCTCCTTGCAGAATTAATAATCAATCAGCCGTTATAACATTCAACGCACCGATCAATAAATATATTCACATACGCAAATACATAAATACATAAATACGTAATTGGTTATTGAACTAAACTAGCTTTTTGGTATAAATTACTGAATCTTGCCATAGTAACAGACATATATGCTCGTGCAGTGTGGTGCACTGTGGTTACTGAAAATTTTTCGCTCTCTCTCTCTTCTCTCTGTGTCGCTTCGCTCAGTTCGATGAAACTTTTTTTCTTCCTCGCCAGTGATGGATGATGAGCTTACTTTCTTTCAAACTGGAAATTTTATTAATTATTCATTTTCGGGTGTTGGTATAGTGAATCTTTAAAGTTATATCAACTTTAGACACATTATATATACATATATATTTGACTATTAGTACAATTACTTAATTGTTTGATATAACAAGAGCAAATACTCCACTCGCCCCCCAAAGCACTATACAATATGGATTTAGAAACTGACGCTGAAAAAAACATCGAAATTTGGAAGATTAAGAAATTGATTCAATCTCTTGAAAAGGCAAGAGGTAATGGTACCTCAATGATTTCATTAGTATTACCACCAAAATCACAAATTGCAATGACTCAAAAGATGTTAACTGATGAATATGGTACTGCATCAAATATTAAATCAAGAGTTAATAGATTATCTGTCTTATCCGCAATTACTTCAACACAACAAAAACTAAAATTATATTCAAAATTACCTGAAAATGGTTTGGTATTATATTGTGGTGATATGATTACTGAAGATGGTAAAGAGAAAAAAGTTACATTTGATATCGAACCATATAAACCAATTAATACTTCCTTATATATGTGTGATAATAAATTTCATACTGAAGTATTATCTGAATTATTAGAAGCTGATGATAAATTCGGTTTCATTGTTATGGATGGTCAAGGTACTTTATTTGGTTTATTATCAGGTAATACTAGAACTGTTTTACATAAATTTACTGTGGATTTACCAAAGAAGCATGGTAGAGGTGGTCAATCCGCTTTACGTTTTGCTCGTTTAAGAGATGAAAAGAGACATAATTATGTTAGAA
This sequence comes from Kazachstania sp. M6911, assembly GCA_037040125.1. Classification (NCBI taxonomy): domain Eukaryota; kingdom Fungi; phylum Ascomycota; class Saccharomycetes; order Saccharomycetales; family Saccharomycetaceae; genus Kazachstania; species Kazachstania sp. M6911. The sequence continues at coordinate 8,965 of JAXQGP010000389.1, forward strand.
AAGTTGCAGAAGTCGCTGTACAAAATTTTATTACTAATGATAAAGTTAATGTTAAGGGTCTTGTCTTAGCAGGTTCAGCAGATTTTAAAACCGATTTAAATAAATCTGAATTATTTGATCCAAGATTAGCTGCTAAAGTTATTAAGATTGTTGATGTCTCTTATGGTGGTGAAAATGGTTTCAATCAAGCTATTGAATTATCTGCTGAAACTTTATCTAATGTTAAATTCGTTCAAGAGAAAAAATTATTAGATGCTTATTTCGATGAAATTTCTCAAGATACCGGGAAATTCTGTTACGGTGTTGATGATACTTTAAAAGCTTTAGATTTAGGTTCTGTTGAAATTTTAATCGTTTTCGAAAATTTAAATATTATTAGATACGTTTACAGAGATGCTGAAGATAAAGAAATTATTAAATATATTAATCCAGAAACTAAGGATAAATCTTATGCTATTGATAAAGCTACTGGTAAAGAAATGGATGTTGTATCGGAACAATTATTAGTCGAATGGTTAGCTGAACATTATAAAGAGTATGGTGCCAATTTAGAATTTATTACTGATAAATCTTCTGAAGGTGCTCAATTCGTTACAGGTTTTGGTGGTATCGGTGCTTTATTACGTTACAAAGTTAATTTCGAACAATTAGCTGAAGATTCTGATGATGATGAATATTATGATGATGATGGTGAATCTGATTACGATTTCATTTAATCAAATCGTTTAATTTATCTTTTTTTGTCTTAATTTTCAAATCTCGTTCTGAGTAAAGATCCTGGTTTTATTAATATGTAATATATCTATCTATACATAGCACACTATAATAATATAAGATTCAAATAATATAAAAATATATATATATCTTGTAATTAGGATATATCTTCTAGAACAGTGGCAATACAGAATGATTTACATTTTGATTAACTTCTTTTTTTTTTTTTTTTTTTTTAATTTTTGTTCAAAATTTAACGAAGTTTATAATTTTTCAGTTTTGGTCGTTACTCGGCAACTTCGAACTACCTCTCACCAAGTAAACAAATTATTCTATTGTTTCCATGCAATATATCAAGGTCGCTATTTAGAATGATAATCTTGATCAAATACAAAAATTACATAAATCACATCTTCAAAAACAACATGTTACGAATTTCTATTAATTATACATATTTATTTACTTTCTTCTCTTCTTATTCTTTAATGTTGACAATGCATCTGTCTTTTCATGACCAATAATACCATTATGACCTCTCTTTTTAACTAAATGATCAGCTAAATTAACTAAACCACCAGTTAAATATTTTTGTCTTCTATCCTTACGTAATGGTATAGCTAACAGTTCATTTAATTTCATTCTATCAAATTTAGCTTGATCTTTACTAATAGTTTTATTCATTTTTTTAGTCTTATTCTTTGCTAAATAGACATCCTTATTTTCATCCTCTGAATCAACATCAATACCAAGATCTTCTGCAGCCTTGGCTAACCAATTATCGTCCTTATGTAAAGAATTAGTTGCAATTTCATTATCTGCTAATTCAGATGCTAACGTACTACGATCCTTTAATTGTGCTAATATATCTGATTCAATAGGTAACAAAGAAATTGTCTTTTGCCATTTCATTTTTTTACCTTTACTTTTTACTTTAACATCATCTGAAGCTAATAATTTTCTTAATTTTCTTAATGGACCAACAGATTCTTGTGGAGAACATAATACAACAGCAACACCTTCATTTGATGCACGAGCTGTTCTACCTGATCTATGAATATAAACATCTGCTGTACGTGGCAAATGATAATGTATAACATGTTCAATTTGTGGAATATCTAAACCTCTAGCTGCAACATCACTTGCAATTAAGACAGTAGCTTTATTGATCTTTGAATTGAAAGAGGCCTTCTCCTTAAATTTTTCAAGATTCTTTAAACGATTCTTTTGAGTCATTGAAGAATGTATTTGATATGTATTAATCTTTAATTGATTTAAGTATGCATTTAATTTTTTAACAGATTCAATAGCATTACAGAATACTAATGTAGTACCTGGATACATTGTTATGAAATAATAAACGAATAAATCACGTTCCAATGGCGCACATTCAATTAAAGCTTCTTTAATTTGAGAACTAATTTTAGATTCTGGATTTGTATCGATTATAATTGGTTTTGATCTGAAATGAATCTTGGTCATTAAATGTTTTAGGACTATTTGTAATTCATCTTCCTTTTCATTTTTCTTCTTTTGACGAGTAACTGAGCCTAATTTATTAAATAAATCAATAGAGAAAGTAGCAGAGAAAATCATTGTTTGCCAATATTGAGATTTTGTCTTCTTACGATGAGATCTTAATAATTTAATAATTTTTTCAAATTCATCAAAATGACCATCTTGTAATAATCTATCAGCTTCATCTAATACAAGTGTATCAAGTTTACAAAATCTTTCTAATAAATCTGAATTTTTTTCAATTAATTCTAAAAATCTACCTGGTGTAGCAATAATAATTTTACCACTACCATCATATTTCAATAATCTTTCTTGTTTTTGAATAGATAAACCACCAGTTAAGGAAAGAATAGCATATTTATTCTTTTCATGTAAAATTAATTCAGTAATTTTTTGTAAATGTTGTGAAACTTGTTGAGCTAATTCTCTTGTTGGAGTGAAAATTAAACCAATTGGATCCTTATTTTTTGTATTTTGAGACGCAACTAATTTTTCTAGTATTGGAATACCATATGCTAAAGTTTTACCTGAACCAGTTGAAGCTTTACCCATAATATCATGACCTTCTAAACCTAATGGGATTGTCTTTGCTTGAATTTCTGTTGGTTTAACGAAACCTAATTTAGATAAACCTTGTAATACAGTCATTGATAAATTTCCAATCTTCTCCCATTCAGGTAATTCAGAAGAACCAATGACATCTTCTAAATCAAGATCTGCATTAAATACATTTGTAGCTAATTCATCTTTCTTTTCAGTTTCATCTGTTTTTTTATCACCTAGAATCAATTTTTCTTCTTCATCGAATTCATCAGCGAATTCATTATCTGATTCGTCTGCAGAACTTAATTCACCTTCACTCATTTCATCCATATTTTTAAATTCAATTAATTCATCTTCACCATATGGATTTTCATCCTTATCATTAATCTTTTCATCATCATCAGCAAATGGATCAGCAGTTAATTTTTCAAAATCTTCAGTATCATTCTCATTCTTAATATGTTTATCAGTAGTGAAAATTTGAGCTTGACCATTAACAATTTTAACATCAACACCATCAATTTCTTCTAAACCATAAAATCCACCAAAATCATCTAATGTATCCGAAACTGGAACCGAATTCCATTTCAATTGATCCCATTTAACTTGCACCTTCTTATCCTCAGACATTATGTATGGTTCACTTAGTTTCAATAGCTATTTGTATCAGTGATTAAATTGTTGTTGTTCTTATATCAGTTCATCTCATCTCTTGTATACCAATTCGATAAATTTTCATAAAAAAATTTTCGGTACGCTAAGAAAAGTGCGCAGGAACAAAAAGTGAAAAAAAAAAAAAGAATTTCACATCTAAGCTCATCGCAAACAATAATCAAAATATATAAAGAAGATACGTTGTAACCTACTATAGATATATGATAAGTAGTGAGCAAAGTAACCAAGAAGAATGATTCGTAGAGGCAAATCAATTACTGGGAAACTTGTTGGTCCGAATAAGACTCAACATAAGACTATTAAGCCTTCGAAGACTAGGAAGATTATACGTAGATATCATTTTCTGAATCAAACAAAATTGAAATTGTTGAAGTTGTTAAAATTGGATGATAATAATAATCTGTTATACGATTCGTTACGTAGTGGGAATAAAGTGTTTCGTGAAGGATGTGATATAAGAGGTAAAGTTGTAGATGCGACAATTGAAGCTCAATTGATTAAAATCAATCAATATAAAGATGATAGGATGTTATTGTATAAATTGTTAGGGTATGCATACTATGAATTGACAGATTCTCAAGGTTTAGCTAATTATCAGATGGCAAGTAAGATGGGACAAGATGCTAAAAGAGGTGGTGATTCTTCCAAGATATTAATTGAATGGATGAAAGAGATAATACCTAAAGACGATAAGAAAGTTATACGTGCATTAGAGATTGGTTCATTAAGTTCTAAGAATAAAATTAGTACTAGTGGTATATTTAATCCTGTAGTTAGAATTGATTTAAATAATTCTAATGATGAAGAAGGGATTATACGACAAGATTTTATGAAGAGACCAATACCAAAGGATGATTCAGATAAATTTGATTTAATATCATGTTCATTAGTATTAAATTTTGTACCTACACCTATCGGTAGAGGTGAAATGTGTGAACGATTTGAACAATTTTTGAAAAAGGATGGTAATGGTTATATATTTATTGTATTACCATTACCATGTCTAGCAAATTCTAGATATATGACTAGTGGAAGATTCCATTCTATGATGAAATCTATTGGTTATGATAATCTTCAATACAAAGAAGCTAAAAAGGTTTGTTATATGTTATACCAAAGATCAACGGATGGTAACAATACCAAAAGGTTACCATTTACAAAAAAGAAACAATGTAGAGATGGACCAGGAATGAACAACTTCAATATCATGTTGAGTAAAGATTAAGACTCCATAAAAAAAAAAAGCATGATATGAGGTGGATACCATCGAGAAGAAGTCAAGAAACAATCAGACATACATGGATCCCCTCAGCATAACTACATGATGCCGGTGTTACGGGTTATAACTCTAAGGGAACCCCGATAACAATAGAACAGAACAAACTGCTTGACCTTGTCCCTCACATCTCAACGCTTATTTATATACATGATTACGATCACAGTTGCCATTGTCAACTACTTAACTAGCCACATTATCCGACTGACTGACCTTCCTCTGTTGAGGAGGGTGTCTATCTGTCTAGCTTTTGTGTCGTTATAGCCACTAAGTCCCACTAAGTCCCACTAGGCGCGCTGGTATTGATCGGACAGAATCGGTCGCTGCTCTCTCTACGCTCCGCACTGTGTAGCTGTCTCCCGCGGAGCAGACACCGTTGCATGACGTGCCCACTGAGACAGCAATCAAATGCCCGGGGACACAGACAGACAGACAGGCAGAGAGAGAGATAGGCCGTGTAGTACTACGTATGTACTACGTAAAATTGATACAAATCATATTGTTACCTGGGAAATCTAGAGAATATACAAATTGCAAATTATGTATGTATTGTCCTGGATGGGAAAATTTAGTGGGGGATTTAGGAAAAAAGGGAATTCTCAATTTGTGTGCCATTGAGATAGTAAATTACACAAGATTAAACAACAAGTTTTACTTTTGACAATAGACAGTTTTAATTAAGGACAATAGTATTTAGAGATTCTTAAAATTTGTATTGTATATAATAGTTTTATTTAACAAAAACATATACAAAGCTAGAGATATTTGTAATCCCTGTATTAGATATACTTAAGGACATTAATACAATTCATAGGACTCCGATAACATATTTTACATACATACACACACAGAAAATATACCCTTTGTCATTAGCATAAGCCAAATTATATGGATCAACAACAAAAAACTAAAAGATGAATACTAATGATTCAGTGAGGAGTAATAACGAATCACAACAACAACAACAACAACAGCAACAACATGATAGAATGAGTTCCAACCATATAAGGAATTCCACTGAACTTATAGATAGAACGAAAAGTAATACATCAACTAATCATTTTATGACAGATACTTTAGCTAAACATCTGTTTTTTGATAGAATCTTCCCTTTATTACCAATTAAATCTGATACTACAAATTATCAAGATGTTGAAATGAATGATTTTTTCTTATCTTGTAGAGCTGTTATATTAAATGTTGCAATTGCAAGAGATATTAATTCAATTATTAATAATAATTTAGATTTAATTGAATTAATTGTTAATAATGGGAAATTAATTGATGATAAAAATAATCTAATTACAAATCAAGATTCATTAAATTCACTATTAATCTTATTTAGATTATTATCTGATACTTTAGAATATTATTGGGAAACGTGTGGTAAGGAGAAAATACCTTCACAGAATCATATTTTCTCTGAGAATGCATTTGACAGACAAAGAGCTTATTTTAAAAGTTTTGTGGTTGGATTCTCAACTCATAGAGCAAGTTTACATTTAAAGAGACCATTAAAATTAAAACCAGAAACTGCAGAAAGATTAATTCAAATTTGTATCAAATTAAAATGTAATACAGGTACTTTAAAACTTTTGAAAAGTATGTCACCAAATTTACATGCAAGTAGATCTGTAACTTTTATTCATATTTTACCAGAATATCAAAAATTTATAGGAGAACAAGATTCACCAATCTTATTAGAAAAGACAGATTTAACAATAGAATATATCTTAAGATTTACTGCTGCATCTAATCGTGAACAATTCGATTCAATAATAAGAACTAAAATTTTAGAACCTTTGGCAATTAGACATACTGTTTCAGAATTAGCTATTGTAGAATATATTGAATTATTTGGTTGTTTATTCATTACAAATAGAAATTTACCACATTATTTGAAAATGGTTAGAAGAATCACTTTTGTAATGAAACGTACAGTTTTCTATTCTTTATTATTATATTATTTTTCAAAATCTTTCATATTTTGGATAATGGCAAGACCAAAAGAATATATTTCATTATATGAAAAATTAATGAAATTAGATTCTACAGAAAGTAATGATTCTGTAAGAGAAATACCAACTTTAATTAATACTTTATTTGAAGATGTACATTCAACTTTTAATGTATCAAATATTTTAAGTTCAACTCAGAATCATCATCAGGATAAAAAAGAAAATGATTTTATACAGGGTGTTACTAATATAACGACAAATATACCTACAGCTGCTGTTAATGCAGCTACATCTTCAATTCCACAAACTCCAACTTCTTTTAATGAACAATTACAACAACAAATATTCCATGGTCATCATCATCATACATTTTCAGGTTCTAATTCATCTGCAATATCTATGGCAAGAGATTATTCAAATAATACATCATCTTCATCAACACCAAATTCAGATATAAGACATTCATCTACAATAAAGAATAATAACAATAATAATAATAATGTAACACATCCATTAGCACAATCAACAACAAGTTCGAATCCCAAATATCCAAATCCGGCTGTTAATCAACAAGGTACGGATCCAATGATTGGTCCAGAAATATCTGCAACAACTTTATCTTCTGTATCATCATCTTTATTCCCAAATCCTTACTCTGAAAGAAATACACCAATTGGAAATGACTCAGTTGATCTAAGTAGGAAACCAAGTAGAAATAATGAATCAAAAATGGAAAGATTAACAAGAACTTTGTCTAAAAATTCAACTTATAGAAATAATAATTCTTTTGCAAGACAAAATATTATTAATGAAACTGGTATATCTTCAGAAGAATCAATGAGAAATGCATATATTGATAATGAAAGTACAACAGAAAGTACAGATATTGAAAATGAATTGGATAATAAAATTGAATATGATTCAAAGATTAATGCTTATTATTTAGAAAACGTTTTAGAACTTTATTCAACATTTAACAATTCCGAACTTGTATCAAATATAGCTGTGTTAAGATTCCTTGTAATTTTAACATTTTTAGATACTGATAGTGTTAATGAAATGAATGAATTATCATTCAAGGGTTTAATGGAAGTACCTGATATAGAATCTGATTCTGAAGAAGATACAGATAAATTTCCAAAAGTAGCAAGAAGAAGAACAATGTCAGGATCAAGTGAAAAGGAAAGATTACAAAGTATTAAACATTTAGCTCAAGGCTTGAAAAAGATTACATCATTACCAACACCAACTAAGAAAGGTCGTCCAAATAAATTTTTGATTCAAATCTTAGGTATAGTTAACGGTTCTCAACAAACAACACATTCGGTACTAGTTGATGGTATTAGATGTCTTTTATCATTTATGACCGTTTCATCTTCAGTATCTTTATACACTCATGATTTACCGTGTGTCATTTTAACTAAAAGATTTTATCATTTATTAGGTAATAATTTAGATATTGGTAAAAATTGGAACTCTATTACAAATAAACATATTACTCACTGTAGAAATAAATTCCCAATGATTTCAAGAAGATTAAAATTAGAATTTTTTGCTGCAGCGGTACAATTGGATCCAGACGAATTTTTATGTCATTTAGAATTAGATGAAGAATTGAAAAAATTAAATTTAAAGAAACTTTGTATTTATACTGAGGGTTTTAGAGTCAGTTTACATTTATTGAATAAAGATGAGTCAAGAAGACAAAATGTAAGAAATTTATCCAAATTTTTCCAATCATTATTTTCTATTACAGCTGATATCCTGTTGAAGGCATATCCATATTTTGATCCAAAGGTAACAAAAATCATTTTATCTATTTTAAATGGTCCAATACTAGAAACTTTCGATAGTAAAAGATTATCATTATTAAAATTAGAAAAGGGTGAAAGTACCACAAGAGAAGAATTTAGAAAGGATAAAGATAATACAAATAGAGCTGATGAACGTGGGAACTATTGGGATATTAGTGAAATTTTACCAAAAATTTGTGATAATCCAACAATGAATGAATTTTTATCAACTGATAGTTCATTAAGTAATCTCGAGGCAGCTAGAGTTCAACGTTGTCCACAAATTCCAAGTGAGGAAAGTTTTAATATTTTAATGCCTAGTGCAGAACATGCTCAACATCCAAGACTTGCTGCAGAGATTCATTATTCATCCCCAAGTATAGTATCTATGGATTCTAAACCAGTTACACCAGCTACTGCTGCCAGGAGAAATGACATTGAAATTCCAAGTACTATTCCTGCCACCGCGACACCTGAATTGGAGGCAACTTCAACACCAAATAGATCGATAATTAGTAGTCAAATTAATATGAGATCAGAATCCAATGGTGAAAAATCATTATTATCACCATTAATGAAGGCTACATTGAATTTACAACGTTATCCAAGTAATAAAGCAACTCTATCGAATGCGGGATCAACAAATAATACTGACGCAATGGTATATAATAACGATGCAAGAAAAATTATGATGAATGTTTTCAGTATATTTAAAAGAGTTAGTAACTATTTTGTTTCTCCTGTGGATGAAACATTAGATGCAATTTGGGATTCAGGTAATTTCAGAACAGTAATCAAACCAATATTTGTTGCCATGTTAGATGCTAATCAATTATTACAAAATAGTGCAGAATCATTTATGGATATTTTAATACTTTATATTTCTGATTACACCGATTTTACAGATTCCTCATTATTTGGTAGACATTTCTTATTATGTTCATACACAATTACTTTGTTCTCAACTGGGTTATCCGATATGTCTTTATCGAACAAGAAGAAGAGAATGTTACTGAATGTCGTTATCAAGGTACTAGAAGCTAGATCCTGTTTAATTAAAACTGCAAGAAAATTAAATTTAATTGATCAAGTAATTTTCATAGATGAATCAACCGCACCATTACTGATCACATCTCTAGGATCTGCTTTGGTGATGTCATTATCATGTAGTGAAGAAAAGATACCAAAATTATTAAAGAATGGGTTCAGAGAATTAGATCAAATCATGACATTTTATGAAGAAAATATAGGTCCGATTGATAAAACATGTATCTTCAATAGAACATTTATTAAGGAAACCGCAGCTTCAAATTATTCATCTGCTGGTTCTGTCGCATTTTTAAGAAAACTAAAGAATAATATTGTAAAATATGTTACACATCCAGATATTTTAGTTTTAGAATCATTTAATGGAATATATGATAGATGGTATTATTACTCTGTCTCAAGATTTTTAGATCAACAAGAATTGAGTGACTTCAGAAGTTTAGCAGGAATAATTGCCTCGTTGTCTGGTGTTCTTTTCACTATCGGAGACGACGAAGAGGCGGGATTCAGAGAATTCGGCTATTTACAAGAGGTTAAGGAAATATTAATCGAGAAGTTAAGATACTTCATTTATAAACAATGTGAATGGTTAAACTATCCTGACCTATTGACACGAGAAAATTCAAGAGATATCATCAGTATCGAGTTACATCCGCTGGCCTATAGTTTACTATTTGAAGATTTAAACAAAAAAATTCGTGATCTAAAGAATGTCCAATTTGATGAGAATACTGATAATTTGGTATATATTTTGTTGGAACAATTGATCATTATTTTGAGAACTATATTAAAAAGAGATGACGAAGATCAAAGATTGCTTTTATTTTCCAACGGAATCGTGGATGCAATTACAGATCTAATTCATATAATTGAAAGGATTCCACATGATTCGGTCCTTTACTATAAAGCAATTATTCAGATCTCAAAAATGTTTATTTCAATTTCGGCTTCTGAAAACAGTTTAGCAATTAAAAACCATTTCTTACTAAAAAATAGCTGGATTAATGTTGTCGTTAATTGGTTCAAAACTACAATTACAAAAGATTACGATTTAGAAAATCTTGCAAAACCACACAGAGAAATGGACTTAGAAAGACGTGACTTAGATTTCTTATACATCGATACATCAATTGAATCTGCAAAAGCTTTGGCATACTTAACAAAAGGTATTCCTATTAACACAAACTATTCAAGTACATCTGGTGAATTTGGTAGATCAGCATTAGTAACATTTGGAAATTATTTCTCAATTTTGTTAAAGGGTTTAGAAAAAAGTACTAACTCAGAGAGATACCCTGTATCATTGAAACATAAAATAAACATTCTAAATGAAAATATCATTGTCGCTTTAACAAACCTATCTAATTCAAACGTTGATGCAAGCTTAAAATACAGTTTACCAATGGGTTACTCTGAGAATAAAAATATTAGAATTGCATTTTTGAAAGTATTTATCGAAATTGTTACCAATTATCCGATATTGAAAATTAAAGACGACTCCAAAAAAGTTATTATAATGGATAAATTACTACTTCATTTAATGAAGTACCCACGTTTAACATACAAGGGAAGTATTGTTTGTCCAGCCAATGATACAGATGAATACGCGGCTGGTTTAGTAAGAGCTTTTGAAACAAGAAACGCATCTCATATTGTTATAGATGAACTTATCAGAGATGAGATTGCTGATGCTTCTCGTTATGCAGAGGTTTTGAGAAGGAATAGTTGTGCTACACGTGCTCTTTCCATATATGCAAAGTCAAGAGGTTCTGATTATCTGATCAAGACTCTAAGAGAACCATTACAAGAATTAGATGAAGATATGATGTGGTTCGAAATTGAACGTCTTAACCCTGAATCTGAAAATGCCGAAGAGCAAGTAAATGCGTTCTTAAAATATCTGGTGAAAGTTGTTGATAAAATTTCAAAATCATTGGATTATTTCCCTAAGGAATTAATGCATATATGTCAGACAATTTACAAATCTGTTGAGGCTAAGTTCCCTGATTATTCATCCATATCTGTTGGTTCATTTGTCTTTTTAAGATTTATTGGACCCGCATTAGTGACACCAGATTCAGAAGAGATATTAACATATTGTGACTCCAGAAGTAGAAGATCATATATTACCATAGCAAAGGTTATTCAAGCTATGGCCAATAATACTGAAGGTTACTTAAAATGGCCAACATTGCAGCCACATCTAAAAATATTAGCCGGATGTAAGAAGAAGATTTCGAACTTCTTGGATGCTATTTGTAATTACAACAAAGAAATTGAAATACCTGTTAGAACAGATGGAGAAGCTCGTAGATACGATTACAATTACTTACACAAGTTTATTTACCTTTATGACGACAATTTAAGAACAGAGATTCTTTCTGACATTCATTCTATAAACGAACTAAGGGTCGCAAAACAGACCTTCACATTATTTGACGAAATTTTAGGAGTAATGGGGCAACCTACAATGGAAGTTAAGAATGAAATTCCTAGATATATCAAGGAAAATATCGACAGATACCCTCAACTATATGAATTTATGAATAGACATGGGTTTAGAATTTTGCAAAGTGACAAAAATAAAACTGTCGATTATATTCATGAATCAATGTCTCCAGATGGTGCACCAATAATGACTGTTACTTTCAATTTGTTCGGCTCCCATACAACCGAAATTGAGATGCTTGTTTACCGTGTTATCCAATTATATGCTCGATTATGGACTAATAAGTACTATTTAGTATTCGATTGTACAGAATTTTCTTTGGAACCTGCAGAATTTAATAAGTTATGCAACATGTTATGTTCCCTATTACCAAATATTGCGCTTCAAAATTGTATACGTATCTACTACGTAAATACAACTGAGACTTTCATGGATGGCTGGATACAGGTTCAGAAAATGGGTCATCCACTTTCGTTCTATCAAATTCCTCAACAATTTGTGAACACAAATACAGATATTAATACTATTAAATCATTGCAAATATGTCGAAAGAATAGTGAAGTTTATCAAAATGTTCGTGTTTCAATTCATGACATTCAACTTTTTGATGAAACCATTCAACAATTTGTTCCCGTTAAATTAAAATTAGGTGACCGTTACTTCCAGGTTCTATTAGAAACACCTAAACTATATACATTAGAAGATATCGATAAACAGTTTGAAGTTAAGTTTAACAATGTATATGAAGTTACTGATATTGAAACTGTTCATGTAACTTCACATACAGACTCAGATACGGAATTTACTATAGACTTTTTCGATGGAGAAAGATTAATAATGTCAACAACCAAATATTTAGAAATTGTGAAAATGTTCTACTACGTACAAAGCAAGCTGCAATCTGAAAACTATAACCAAATGGATGTTATTGCCACTACAAATACAGCAAACTCCAATGATAAAAGTAAACGAGAAAGGAACGAAACTATTTGCCACCTATGTCTAATTATTTTAGTCGGTTTATTCAACGAAGATGATACAGTGAAACATATTTCATATAATTTGATGGTTGCAACCCAAAATGCATTTGGTTTGAACTTTGGTACTGTATTTTATGATT
>JAXQGP010000390.1:0-19870 GCA_037040125.1 Kazachstania sp. M6911
TCTACACCCACACACCTCTATGTTACAATGACACATAAGATACTATGATTCAAGTATCATATATAGTGTCTCAACATATTTTGGGACCGTTTTCAATATATAACAGAAAGATTAATTATTGACAGAAATGGATATACTACAACAAACATTATATTCGGTCGACAGTGATCCGATAACAAGGGGTATCTAACGTCGAACTTATAAATTATTATAAGAATCCCAGTATCATTATAAAAACTGGAGTAATGAGATCTAAATTATTATACTAAACTGAATCCTAGCGTAACAGGGGAAGAATAATATTTTCATATATAAAGAACTTAAAACTGAAACTAGAAGTCAGAAGTCGATAGTTCGTAATACCATTCAAAATTATTATATATTTTATACAGTAAAAAGAACAAGTAACAAAATATAAATTTTGCTTCATTAAAAACTCCAAAAATATTAAATAACCTTAAATCAATGTCTACCACTAGGAACAAACTATCCACAGTTACTTCTATGCCTTCAGCTCAATTATATAATTTAAACTTTGTATTTTTTGTTTGCACAATAATTATTTTTGCTATTATTAATAAATAAAGTATTCTTGTTTAAGACAATCTTGTGGTATGGATTGTTAGTCAAACTTACAGTGAATGGTTTATTTAGTAACTATTAGTAAATATTAATTAAAGTATACAAATATATCTATTTTGTATCTTAACTAATATTAATTAAGACGTTCTATTTAGTCATGTATTACTTATCTGTCTTTTATCTTACTTTCTTTAGATAGTGACACATTGTTTGTCTCGGGCGGGCATACTCCGATACTCTTCGTCCCGGGTAATATCAACTGTATGTTTGGACTTCATAAATAATTCCAAAACAATACAGATGGTAACCTTGTACATTATATAAAGAATGAATACTCGAGCATAACATGTAAACAATATAATCATTACATATAGGATATAGAAAAATATACATATAATATACTACAATATTGAGTAATTAACATTAACACCATTAGTTAAGACGACCAGAAAGAACACCATATCTTTGTAGTCTCAACACCATTAAATTAAGTACTTATAATTAAGAATATTCTAGCAAAGCAATAGAAATTTGATCAAATTTTGCCTGGGTTATATATATTAAGTTTTCCCGGGAGAAGTGTAAAAAGTAGACTCCATGGCCAAGTTGGTTAAGGCGTGCGACTGTTAATCGCAAGATCGTGAGTTCAACCCTCACTGGGGTCGTTTACTTTTTGCATGATAAAATTTTATTTTCTGATTTCGGAAATTAACCGCCGAGATATTTTTTAAGCCGTTTTACGGTCTTGTTCAAGGGACTCTGAAAATGTTAAAAGAATTCATGAATGGGAGGAAGGGACTAGTGAAAAGAATAATTTTTTTTGAAGTAATGGAGGAAATAAGAATTTGTAGCTATATCTTGTCATATTTATAGAGTATACCGAGAAGAAAAAAAATGTTTTAAAAGAAAGTTTTTTTGGGCAACAGAATCAACCTGATAGGTAAACATATTATTATCTCCATAGAAAAGACATAAATGGAACTTAAAGGGTTTACACTCATTAAATGAATATAGTAAACTTTAACTTATTCCTAATTGTTTTCTGATCAAGACTAACTTCAAATTAAACAAGAAAGTAATGTTGATAACTAAAATAGATTACAGAATAAAAGCATCACCTAGATTATTTTAGAATGTTGTCATCAATTAATGTCTCGAATTTGTGATTTTATTTTATCCATTGTTAGTGCTGAACAGTCATACTTTATATAACTCTTGTTTCTTCATTACCTTATGTATATGGTTCTCGGAATGCCAACGAACATAGTATGGAGTGTCACACCACATATATACGTGGTGGTGATCTTGTGTATACCTTTTCTCAGGAACATATCTGTCTTATTTATTAACGAGTGGTATAAAGACGCAAATTTAGCTCCTGTATGCAATCTCAATAGGAATATAGATTATACTATTCTACCCAATTTAATGTTTCAAATTTTTCAGTATTTCTTACTTAGTATTTTTATATATATACTAAATTCAATTATAATACTAAAAAATTACTATACGAGACCTAGCTATCTATTTGTTTCGGTGTCTAAAAGGTTAGCAAATACAACGTCTTGATAAGTTTTGAATTGTCATTGATAGCTTGATTACTATACGGTTCTTTTTTCATTTTTTTCTTTTTACTAGGATTACAATTTTATTTATCGATTAATAAATTACATAAGATCTTATATGCGGTATAGTAAGTACTCTATCACGTCTATGGGAAAACGTTTATCCAGAATTTCATTGTTTCGACGGTATCTTTGTTATCAATACTTTCTGTAGAATCTCCTGCCGCACGACACTCAAATTCTAGAAGGTTTAGTCCCTCATTCAAATGAATATCAAACTTCTCATTATGTGTTTCATTATCTGATTGATTTTCGCGGTTGTCATCTTGTGTTTGTATATCTGGCGTGCCATTATTATTAATATTTGGAATTGGTAAAACCACCCTGGGTTCATTTCTGGGTCTGATAAGATCATTATTCAAATGCAAGATTGATCTTAGTTTTGAATTTTTCACTTTTGCAATAACCGTCAAATATGTTTGTGTTGGATCTAGTGAAAGTGAGAAAATATTTTCATTCTGATTCATTTTGCTACCAATAAAATTATATTCTAACCAATTTTGATTACAGGATGGTTTCGTGCCTTGCATCGGGTTAATACCTTGAATGTATAAACCTTTGGACGTGAAAATTGAAACCTCTGCAATCAATGTATACAATTCCTTATCCGTTTTAAATTGGTCAGATACAGAATCCTTTTTCAAGGATTTTAGAATATTATATTTTGGCGTCTCCAATCGTTTATTGATTTTTTCCGTTATAATTGGTATCTTGTTTGTTTCATCAGCTTTCAATTTCATCGATACTATATGTTCTGGACCTAAGAGATAGTCTTCTGTCAATATATTACGTTGGTAACCATTACCTAAGCCCTCAACGTGGTTAAAATCATCAAAATCATCATCTGATTCCTCATTGACAGTTGCTGTTTTTTCGTCAACCTTACGATGACCTAGATTTTTCTCATATTCATTAGGTTGAACATCTAAAACTATTTCGCCGTGATCTTTCAATTCTTTCAATTCATTTAACATCTCTCGATATGAAGTGATAAAATATTCTAATAAAGCTTGTGCTGATTGGTAAATTAGCGATGAAGCACTATTAAAAACAAAGGCATTGTCAAATACCAAATGCATCTCTGTAATAAAATCATAAATTTTTGGATACTGTTCCTCTATCAAATTTCTTTTAATTATGTTCAATGCTGTAGGTCTATGTATAACCTCATAATATTCTGGTAGTTCTTCTTTATCCACAAGCTCCATAAAAGGTTCAGCTAATAAAAACTCATCATCATCTGCATCTTGTAAATTTGCTTTTAGATCTGTTACAGAATCTGTTATTTTCTTGGCCGTTGCCTTTTCAATCTTTTCGAATAATGCAAGTAATTTGTCTTTGACTGAACCATTTATCATGTAATTTTTCTCCACATTCTTAGCTTTTAATGCCTCATATTCTATATAATTAACCATTTGAAGAGCATTTTTCACGATTAAACTATCTTCCTCATTATAAGATGCACAATTTTTGGCTAATAATTCAACATCTAGCAAAAAATCTCTAGTACCATCTGCATATTCATAATCTCTATTTTTAATTTCATTGATTGAAATTGGTTGATCAATCTTGTAATAATATTGAGGGTGAAATTTTCTACTTGGTAACTTAATAAAATCTTTGAAAATAGTTGGGTAAACTTCTCTGAGATGATCTAATGTAAAAGTGACAAAGGCATTAAATCTAGGGATCGACCATTCATCTCTAAATAATTCAGAATCTGGTCGGAATGGATCTGAATATTCAATTGGTGGATTTGTACCATTTCTGACTACTTTACCGGCAACATATTTTGGCGATTCTTCCGCAGTATCATCATCTTCAAGCTTTCTCTTCCTTGGAGGCATTTCTATATCGCTTTTTCCTGTAGATATTGATTGTATGTATTATATTAATATAAGTGTACACACTGTTGTATATAAAAATATATATTTCAATTCTATCTCTTATTTAATAACCGAAAAGAAACCATTCCTTTTTTCTAATCATCCTACAACTGAGATTTCCATCTTAGTTCAGTACAATGTTTACAGTTCGATAATCGTTCGCCATAGTAATGAAGTTGACTTATTTTGTTTTTCCAGTAAGAAATTCAGAAAACGAAAATTTCACGTCGCCGCTATCCCAATAGTGTGTCGTGTAACATGACAAAAGCCGGATATCTCTATCCTAGTCCATGACAATACTATCTGGTGCTAGATGCTTATGATATGGATTTCAAAATGTTATCACCAGGTCCCCCTTTGGTTTCACAGTTAATTGCTCTTCTAAACCCTTCGCTATCTTGCGATGCATATCTTTCAATTCGTTCTTCTCCTGTTCCGACAATTGAGTATTTGTATCCAACTGTACAAAATCAGCCTTGCATACATGTAGATTTTCCGTATGCGATATACTATCTTGTATTTGGTCATCTAGTAATCTGCTATGTGTACTATTTTGAGTTGTATTATTGTTATTTTTAATGCTTGCATTGTTACTCATGATAGCCACAAGATTTGAACTAACAGGCGCTAAATAATTATCTGTACCATCCTCTGTCTCTGATCTATCATCTGGAAAATGCACTGAGTTGTCCATTAAATCTGTACCATGTAGAACGATTCCACTATTAGTCAACATAGATATATCAATCATCTTATCATTGGTATTGTTCACAATTTCCCTCAATTGGTTTTCTCTCGCTTGAGCTACTCTCTCTTCTTCTTGAAGTCGTTGCTGTTCAGCCATATATGAGTCCTCCATATTATCAGCAGAGTTAGAGCCGTATCCAGTTTGTTGTGCTCTTAGTAAAGCTTCCTCTTCTTCTGAGTTTCCTTTGTTACAACAACTTAGTACTGCACCCATCTCAAATCATAAAATAGCAAAAAAACTGTTGATTACGTACCGACAATAATACGTCTAAACTATACAATATCCACTGCAACAGATATTAACATCCAATAGACCTTCAAATGACCTATAATCTCATATATTAATTGAAATAGCATGAGGTTCCTTCCAAATTCGTTATCTTCCTTAATTTGTTTGCACCATTGAGGGTAACATTTTTGGGAATGTCAGTAACTTTTTTCATTCCGAACAGAAAATCGAATTTTGCGGAAAGAAAGAAACAATCGGTAAGAGAGAGTTGAACACTATAATAGGGTATAACTTTGAGACGTCTTTCTTATTTACACTTCCAGAGTCTGTTCTAATCTCGAATGTAAGGGTATTACAACAACTTCCGATCCTTTGCGTGACTGATAGAGGTACATATCTTACTGTAAATATAGTAGCCTCCCTAAAGTTAAGATTCGGAACGATAGATAATTCACAATGTCAAGTGTCAGGATGATTGCAAGACCAAGTGTACGACTAGCACGTGCTGCTGTTGTACAAAACAGACCAGCATTAACAAGAGCATTGCATACTTCAGATGTGCGTTATGATTTCTTTTCATGGCTTAAGGATAGGAAAAAGAGTAAAAAAGAGCCAGTAAAGAGTACGAAAGAAGTGATCAGTGAGATTGAATCCGGTAATGACGTTACTGAAAAGAATGACAATGTAAGCACATTAGAACTGACACCTGAAAATTTTATTGGTACATTTGACAAAAAAAGAAACGTTATCCCATTAGATACCGTACCATTTAACAGATGGATGAATTCGGATAGCATCACCACGGAGGAAGCGCTAAATAAAGTAATATTGGATAGTTATAACGAGGTATTTGGCATGCATCTAACTGACATAACAGATAATACATTGGGTGACTCTTTCAAAGACATTACGCAGAAATTTAAGTTTACTAAGCTATTACAGGTAAAGTCTGGATACATCCTATCTGATTATCAATTCACAATATTGGCTTCCCCAAATTCCTTCAAAGAATACTACTTGAAAGAATTTGTATCTGGTAAGTCCTTAAGATTTAAGGAATCTGAACCAAACGCTATTCATTTAGATGGAAATTCATTTAAAGCACCAAATATTCGTGTTATTGAAGATATTCCGGCTAAGGATGTAAGAATTAAGTATAAGAAATTGGTGACTGAGGTCAATGAATTAGAAAATAAAATTACCGCAGACGCAATCGAGAATGCAAAACAATCATAATAATGTAATGATAAATTTCTCTGCGATCTAAAGTATGTTTTATAAACAGAAGATGAAAACATGTACTTTATTTAAGGATTGATTTTGTCACCTCCATACCGTCTGTATATTCAATACCATGTAAATACACAATAAAAAGATATTTTAAATATATAATTTTCCGTTTTCAAGGTAAAGTCTTACATGTTGTTATTGTGCCATGACTTTTTTTTCTTCAACAGGGCTATATCGTTTTTGGAAAAAAAAGTGTCACACAAATAATCCTTCCCCAGATTTATTTTTTTAAAAGTTACAAAAGAGAACAGCTTTTCAATATACCTTTGTGACATATAAGGTTAATTTTTGAAAATTTGGACTAATACCAAATAATAACAACTCAAGATATCCGAAATATGTTTTCATCTGTGACAATGTCATATTTGAAAATATGGGCCATTATTTTCGTTTACATCAACATAAATCTCGTGCATGGGAAAAAACTACCAGACGCTAACGTTTTATATTCCAATGAATATTGTACTGGATTTAATGAAGAGAATACAGCTCCTTTTTTAACACACAATGTATGTTTTAAAATAACCCTTCCTTATTTTCCCAACATTCAACAATACTAACAAAAACATTTTAGGACAAAACTATGAATGATTGCATTTCACAACACTTCGAAGAACAATTTGAATTTTGTAAATCGTGTGTTATATTGGCTGAAGAAAATTCAAAGAAAACTAACAATTGTTATTGTGTTCAATGCGCAATGAGTGCCTTAATTAATAACTGTCTGACCAATGAAGATTTTGACAAGAAACAATTACCAAGATTACAAATGTTAATTGAACAATTTCAAGATATGACTGCTTCTGAAATATTGTCTAAAGAACAATTAGAATATCCAAAGGATAGTAATAATGCTCAATTACAATGTAGAGAAGCATCAAAAAGAGAAAAATCCCACTTAATTGAATCATTATTATATACTTTACAAATCACAAAGAAAAATTTGAAGGGTTTAAGGAATAGAAGTAAGAGAATAATTCCCAATTGGAGACGAAGGGACAAAAACCATCAAAGTGTGGTTGGTGTAACTACTATTACTGCAACAACTACAGTACAACCATCATCAACAAATGCTTTTACAAAATATTGGCCTGTAGAAGAAATAACGACCACAAACGAGGTAACCATAGGTGATTTTGATAGCCCTGACTATACCGTGAAGACATTTATAAGACGTCGTCCACGTACAACTACAGAAACAGAAACAGAAACAGAGCTTTCAACCGAAACTGAAACTGAAACAGAAACTGAAACAGAAACTGAAACCGAAACCGAAACCGAATTTGAAACCGAAATGAAATTCAGAACTAAAACTAAAACCACTACAGAGACAGAAGGCTATCAGAGGTCCTTGAATAATGATGAGATCAACACTATTACTGAAACAGAAACTGAAACACAATTGGAAATCCAGACAAAAACAAAGACGAGATTGATCGTTGCTACGGAAACTCACACAAAGTCAAAAACCGAACTTAAGATACAAACCAGCATTAAACAAATTATGTCTTATGTCACAGGTATAGTTACTACTAAGAATGAAACTTCAAACACTTTACCTTCAAATCTAACAATACCTGAGAATACCAAAAGTTCATGGGTCCCTACCAGTTTGCCAAATTTTCCAACCATCGAGAAAAGTACCAAAACTAAAACCAAAACTGCAACAGAAACAGAAACTGAGACAGAAACAGAAACAGAAATAGAAGTTGAAACCGAGACAGAGACAGAAACCGAGACAGAAACCGAGACAGAGACGGAAACTGATACCAAAACGAAGACATTAACCCAAACTAAGACATCCACGGAAACTGTTCACCATATTCAAACTATAATTGCCTATATCACTGCGACTGATTTTGAAACAAAAACAAAAGAAAAGACGAAGACAAAATATAAATACATTTTTGATACAGTTACTGAGTCATATTATCAAGGAACGACACAAATAAAATATAAACATGATTATGTAACAAGGACAGAAACTGAGGTTGAAGAAAGAACTAGAGTAATTAAAGTCCCTAAAACTACAATTACAGATTACGAAACTGAGACTGAATATGTTACTGATACGGAAACCAAATACAAATTGAAGACAACCACAGAAACTACAACTAAGAAAATTTTCAAATTCAAAAAGAAATTTACGACTGTCACAATGACAGATCACACAACCACTACAAATACCGCCAGTACCACCACCACAAAGACTAAAAAGATATGGATCCCCAGGGTTAGTACTGTAACACTACTTTCTACAACAACATTCACAACAACTGTAATAAGTACAGTCACAGCACCAGCACCTGGTTTAGCTTTTGGAAATCCAATGTTTGCAGGATCACGTCCAAACTCGGGGCTTCGTTTTAAAATATTCAACTCAACAAGTGGAGATAGTATTGAAAATTTAATCAAAAAGCCCATTAATGCTAAGGATAATAATGAGGGTTTTGAGGGTTCATCACGCAGCAAAACAGACGGGTTGTCTAAGAGAGCATTATCAAATGATACTACTGAGAACGTTGCCTTTTCTGAACCTATAACAACTAATTCTACAAATAGAACACGCGACTCAAACCTATTATTTCCAGTTTCATCTAGTGCCTTTTCAATAAACAATCAGAAGCATCTTCCAACTGCCATTTTTGTATCCTTTTTAACTGTTGGTACCATTGTATTTCTAACGAACATTCAACTTATAAAAAACAATAATAAATTTCAACAGCAAGCTACAATATCTGACAAACACGATAACAGATCAGATAAGGTGGTTGAAAAAACACCTAATAAGACTTTAAGGATGAAGAATACAAACCGCTCTAATTTTAATTTCTTAATTACCGAAAAGTTTGTCAGGGACTTAAGTGTGGATTGAAATTCTTTAACCTAACAGAACGGGTTCCAAGTTAAAATGGAACATCTCATTTTACCAACAAATATATATTTCTTTCAATACATAAATAAAATATAATTCTGCTATTTGTTAGCTTCCATTTCACACACATTTTGTGACAGTTTCATTTTTCCGTTGGAGTCAGTTCTTCGGACAATTTAACATTTTTTCGAGCCATAAGACATTTAATAATTTATAGGAATATACGTAGGTATATCTAGAGAAACAAAGATTTATAACTCATTTGAAGAACAGAAATATTCCATGGCTTTGACAACATCTAATTATGAGCACGTTGAAATTGAGATGTTGCAAGGAATTATATGACAATTTGACAGATTGGAGGGGACATCTGAGTTTGAAGTTAGAATTTGCGCCGGATCAACCTGGATTCGAGGACAAGCTATTCTTTACGAATGAAGATTCTAACAATAATACTATGGAATTGGTTTGCTTCAAAAGTACAGTTTTAAAACTCTTTATAGAGGTTCATAATTACCTAGATGAATTTATACTTAAAGGTAAGAAATCTACTGACAGATGGGATATGTATTACATGACTTTGGGTTATATGCTGACAACACCTGAAAACAAAATGATATTAGATATACATGAGGATTGCATTTTGACCCTCATATCGCAATCTATCAACGCAAATGAGATATTAAAAAAGGAGCTTCTATTTGTTCAAACTCTACTGACATCGACTAGGAACTCATTAAATAAATCGTCTTCCATGTGGTATTTATATCGGAAACTTTATATTTTAATGGATCAAAATAATATTGGATGTGAGGAATTATTGTTACAACATTGGATTAGCACTTTTGAAAATTCTGCTGAACTACATGTGTCTAACTATTATTGTTGGAATACACTACGTTGGTTTTTTGATGTTATTCCATCTTACCATGTAAAGAAAACTATCTTCGGAATGACAAAATCATTCTGTTTAAAACACGTTTCAGATTGTTCTAGTTGGGATACATTAGGATATATTTCTTGTCAAAATAAAGATGAAAGTTCTTATAATATAGACAACTACCATTTCTTAATAAAGCGATATAGCAACGATCAATCAAATTACGATAGATCAAACAGTGCTTCACGAGATTTTCGCAGATTTATTATTAAACCACAGCCATTAGTTGATGAAATTACCAGTTTCATAGACTCGCTCCTTATAAAAGATTGGACCGTATTTATTTGCCTTTTGCGGATAACCATTACTCATAATCTTCATAATTTAAATTTTATACAAATCTGGAGGAATGACATTAAATCATTTGAGAATAGGCATGGTCAGGTTGAGCTTAAGAATGGTATGCCATTAGTACCTAATGAAGAAAAGGATAACTTATCAGTATCCAACGGATTCCTTCATTATGGATTGAAGAAAGTATTTCTAAGCAGATTAGGAAGAAGTACCAGGATTTGAATCCATGAAATTGTATTAGATACATATTCAATCAGTATGGGAACTATATAGGCTTCATGGAATTTAATATACATATATAGGCTCCAGACTTAATACACAATTACTGTTTCATTAATTGTCATGGGAAGCACATGATCACTAAGTTTATCACCTGTACTATTACAAAGGTAGAAATTCCTTTGATATATTTTTACATATATCTTATTTATGCTAAAAATGTGTAACAGTTTCCAATTCCTTTACATAAAAAAAACATTATAAAATATTTATTCGGTTTTTATATATCATGCTGCAGCAGTCTGACCAATGGCAGGAGTCGCAGTAGTGTCGATTGAACGTGCATCAGATTTTGGCCTTTTTGATCCTGTGTCATCATTATTCTCTTTAGTTCTTTTACTTTTCTTATTCTTTATGGGCCTCTTCTCCCCCTCATCATAAACCTCATCTGGAAGATCATATAACTTAACATACCTGATAATCAAAGAGAAAACATTATTATCTTGAAATTCTTCATTAAAGTTACGGCACAGGTTGAAATATTCTGCACATGGGACATGAATATCAACCTTTTCCTTTTTATTTTCCACATTAACATCCAATCCAATATACATCGTCGTTAGATACATTTTAGTTTTCTCCCTCATAGATTCATCATCTTTGTTATTATCAGTAATTTTTATTAAATTTTCTAATTTATTTTCTGTCCTATGAGAACCATAATTTTCCAATATATTTTGTACATCATTTTCATTGTCGTAACAATAGGTGGTACCAAATAATGCAGGGAATGGGTGTGCAATATTTATACCTGCTAATGCTTCTAATTTTAAGACTAACAATCTCAGTTTACTCTCAACTAGACCCGTCCATTTCAAATGCTGTTCATCATCACCCTTTGTCGTTACAGCAACAGTTAAATAAAACTTATATTTGTGGAAAAAATCGTGTTTCTCGAATAAGTTATTCCAACTTTGTTTATTAGAGAAGATATCATTAGTGACCTTAATACCTCTTTCGAATTCACTTAGAATAACTTTTTTAGTAGAATCCGATATATTATGGGTAGCACACATTGATGGATAAGCTGGTGTAATTACAGGCATTCTGTGCGATCTATCCTGAGCATAAATCTTTGGGTTCCATACACGTACTTGTAAAGGACCATCTTCTATAGGTTTTAAAACAACAGGTTGTGGCCACTTCCATTCTGAGTAAATTTTAAAGAATCTATTCAATATTACTGCAGAACATGCATTTGGATACAATTGACAAATTCTCGCTACTAACATTGCCCAAGCAACACCACCTGGGAAACCGAATACGTTACCATATATCCCACGTCTATTTGCCCAAATTTTAATTGCTCTTAATGCTATTCTAAAAACACTTGTCTTTGGTACCAATTCCAAAATTTCATCTGTAACTCTAGTACCATTTAGTGCTCTTAAATCCTTTTCATCTAAATTTCTTAATAAATTCTTATCACTTAATGTCAATGTAATTGGGACTTGTGCAACATCTAATCTAGCACATAATAAATCGATTGAGATCCCGCTAAATTTGATTTTAATGACAGGAACAAATGCATCTGGAACAGGAGCAATTTCATCTAATTCAGGTCTTTCTCTTAACAAAGAGTCAAATACAGTAAAGAAATCCTCTCTCATGATATGTTTTGGTACCACGACCAAAGTATCGATATCACTACCTGGTCCATGAACACCTAATTTATAAGAACCAAATGTGAAAATTTTACCACCTGCATCCTTCGCCATCCCATCTGACATATTTTTCTTTTTAGAGACTTGATAAACGAATTTTTGTGCTAATTCTTGCAAAGTCTTTAAGATTTCAACTCTCTTCGCAGTCTCTGCTTCAGATTCAAAAGAACCTTCTTTCTTTAACTCCTGGATCAATGCATCATTTAATTTATTCTCTGGGGCTGTAGGTCCAGCTACAGAGACAGGACCCGTAATACCGTAAACCTTTTGATAATTCATCTCCTAGTAGTGTTTCTCGATCAGCCGAAGAGATATACACTGAATTGTATTTTCCAGCTTATAATATGCGTTTTGATTACAGTCTCCTAAGGTAGGGTAGGTTCAGTAACTTATCTTATGCCAATTTTTCAAGTATATGTTATCAAGGTCTCTTGATAATTGATATTATGTTCAATTTTTTTGAGTGTCAATCAGTTTTCCCTTGTAATTTATTTTCGTTGTGACGGGCAAAACAAAACACATACAAAATGGACGTCTATCACAGCAGAACAACAGATGCAGACAGAAGCATGCTCTTGTTCCAATCGAAAGAACAGAAATAACCAATCATCTAGCATACTTACCTTTAACTCTATAAAAACATTTCTTCTCATGTAACTGCCCTGTATAATATGCGTGAGTCGTACATAGCGACAGTAATTTTTGCGCCTCTAAATCTACCGTACAATGCAGTAAGGTACGCCTTGTGCTGTGCCGATTTTGTTGGCGATTTTGTAGTGTCCTTATCCCGAAATTCTTCCCTCAGGACAGAAACAGGTCGAAGAATATAGGTTTTTATTGATTTGTTGAAGGTGTCTGGATATAAGTGTTAATAGGAGTATTTAGGTGAGGCTTCATTCACGAGAACAGTATTTGAAAGTAGTTTTTTATATTTTCTTAGTGAACCCTATCTATCTACTGGTCCAAGTAACAAGCGAGAAAATATGGATGAACAATTAATCTCTACAATTAATAAATTACAGGATGCGTTAGCTCCATTAGGTGGTGGTTCACAATCACCTATCGATTTACCACAAATTACTGTTGTCGGTTCTCAATCTTCAGGTAAATCTTCCGTTTTAGAGAATATCGTTGGTAGGGATTTCTTACCTAGAGGTACAGGTATTGTAACCAGAAGACCATTAGTTTTACAATTAATCAACAGAAGAACAAAAGCTGCCAATACTACCACCGATAAGAGCAAGGATTCTACCGGTTCTGTGACTAATGAACTATTAGACCTAGATATTAGCGATTCTAAGAAACCTGAAGAAAAGAAGGAAGATCATACAAATGGTCAATCTGAGGACAACAAAGAAGAATGGGGTGAATTCTTACATTTACCAGGTAAGAAATTTTACAATTTTGATGAAATTAGACAAGAAATTGTTAAGGAAACTGATAAAGTTACAGGTGCTAACTCAGGTATATCCCCAGTTCCAATCAATTTAAGAATATATTCTCCTCATGTCTTAACTTTAACTTTGGTCGATTTACCAGGTTTAACTAAGGTTCCAGTCGGTGATCAGCCTGCTGATATTGAAAAACAAATTAAGGATATGTTATTGAAATATATTTCGAAGCCAAACGCAATTATTTTATCGGTTAACGCTGCTAACACAGATTTAGCTAATAGTGATGGTTTGAAATTAGCTAGAGAAGTTGATCCAGAAGGTACAAGAACTATTGGTGTCTTGACTAAAGTTGATTTAATGGATCAAGGTACCGACGTTATCGATATTTTAGCAGGTAGAGTCATTCCATTAAGATATGGTTACATTCCAGTTATTAATCGTGGTCAAAAGGATATTGAACATAAGAAGACCATCAGAGACGCTTTACAAGATGAAAAAAATTTCTTTGAAAGTCATTCCTCTTATAGTTCAAAGGCTCAATACTGTGGTACTCCATATTTAGCTAAAAAATTAAATTCTATCTTATTACATCATATCAGACAAACTTTACCAGATATTAAAGGTAAAATCGAGGCTACTTTGAAGAAGTATCAACAAGAACTAATGAACTTGGGACCAGAAACAATGGATTCCGCAAGTTCTGTTGTATTAAGTATGATCACAGATTTTGCTAATGAATACAATGGTATCCTTGATGGTGAAGCTAAGGAAATTTCAAGTCAAGAATTATCAGGTGGTGCCAGAATCTCTTTTGTTTTCCACGAAGTATTTAAGAATGGTGTTGACTCTTTAGATCCGTTTGATCAAATTAAGGACTCTGATATCAGAACAATTATGTACAATAGTTCTGGTTCTGCACCATCATTATTCGTTGGTACCGAAGCCTTCGAAGTTTTAGTTAAACAACAAATCAGAAGATTCGAAGAACCCTCTCTACGTTTAATCAATTTAGTATTTGATGAATTAGTACGTATGCTAAAACAAATTGTTAGTCAAACTAAATATTCAAGATATCCAGCATTAAGAGATGCGATCTCTAATCAATTCATTGATTTCTTAAAGAGTTCTATGATCCCAACCAATCAATTCGTTGTAGATATCATCGAAGCTGAACAAACTTATATCAACACAGCACATCCAGATTTATTGAAGGGTTCCCAAGCAATGGCTATGGTTCAAGAAAAATTACATCCAACTCCACAAGTCGCTGTTGATCCAAAGACAGGTAAGCCATTAGCCAATCAACCAAATGTAGCTGTAGGTAACAAAAATATGAATGGTTCTATTGAAGAAAAATCTGGTTTCTTTGGTGGTTTCTTCAGTAGCAAAAATAAGAAGAAATTAGCTGCTTTAGAGTCTCCACCACCTGTATTAAAGGCTACTGGTCAAATGACTGAAAGAGAAAACATGGAAACTGAAATTATTAAATTATTAATCAACAGTTATTTCAATATTGTTAAGAGAACAATTGCTGATATTATTCCAAAATCTATCATGTTAAAATTAATTGTTAAAAGTAAGACCGATATTCAAAAAGTTTTATTAGAAAAATTATATGGTAATCAAGATATCGAAGATTTAACCAAAGAAAATGATATTACTATTCAAAGAAGAAAAGAATGTAAGAGGATGGTTGAAATATTGAGAAACGCTAGTCAAATCGTGTCAAATGTTTAGATAGAATATGCTTCAAAAAATCATTAAGGGCAATCCCTTCTGAAAAATTGTCTCTTGTCTTTCCTTTTTATATATGTATAGATGATAAATAACCTAAAAATATATGTATGATAGCAAATAAGATATTTATCGAGAAGAACAAATCATGATACAGATATGAAGTCATCATCAATATCTGCTGAGTCAGCAATCCGATTTAATTATGACACTAACAGGTTCAGTTCAGATCCTCATCACAATCGTCTGACGTCAAAGGTGCGACAGACGTTTGCACAATACAAAGCCAATAGCGAATACGCAATTTCACGTGCAGCGTCGTTGTTACGCGGCAAGGCATTTTCCAAGATTTGTCAGTACGACAGCGTGAAAAAGTACCAAATGTCAGATGTTTTTATTGTTCGTTACTTGAGTCAGTTCAAGTTACTGAACCACCACACATTACAGACAACAGAGATTTAAAATGCCAGTTTGTTATGGGAACCATATTTAATAGGACGAAGGCGTATTCTGATATTTCTTAGAACTAACACAGTTCTGAGTTAGTCTCCCAGCTATGTCCCAGGTTATTGATTGTTAACATATCGATCATGTAAGTTATATATATATTTATATATAAAGATAGCTTTATCTGATTCAGTTCTTATTACTTATGCACTTTCTTATTTTCAGGGTATCATTTTAACTGCACCAATAAAACAATATATATACACCAATACAGATATACTGAAATGGCTACTAATATTACATGGCACCCAAATTTGAGTTACGATGAACGTAAGACTCTAAGAAAACAACATGGTTGTACCATCTGGTTAACAGGTTTAAGTGCTTCTGGTAAGAGTACCGTAGCATGTGCATTAGAACAACTATTATTACAAAAGGGTCTAGCTGCCTACAGATTAGATGGTGATAATATTAGATTTGGTTTAAATAAAGATTTAGGTTTCTCTGAAGCTGATAGAAATGAAAATATCAGGAGAATCAGTGAAGTATCTAAATTATTTGCCGATTCTTGTACCATTTCAATTACTTCATTCATTTCTCCATATAGAGTTGATAGGGATAAAGCTAGAGAATTACATAAAGAAGCTGGTTTGAAATTTATTGAAGTTTTCGTTGATGTTCCAATCGAAATCGCCGAACAGAGAGACCCAAAGGGTCTATATAAGAAGGCTAGAGAAGGCATCATTAAGGATTTCACGGGTATCTCTGCTCCATATGAAGCTCCAGAAGCTCCAGAAGTACACCTAAGAACTGATTTAAAGAGTATCGAAGAATGTGCCAATATTATTTACGAATATTTGATTAGAGAAAAAGTTATATAATTCGTCAATATATCGGACATGAATGAACAATCATGATATATAATGTTTACTTTTGTTTCCTCAATATTTATTAATTGCAATTAATATTGCTCCATGTATAGATCCATATTTAATAATAAGAATATTTCGTCATCACGTTTAAGAAAGACTTTGGATTTATATTCCAACCTCACTATATTAAAATTATTTCACAAGATGGTATCTTTCTTGAGCTAGAATATCGCCCACAATGTTATTTTTTTGTATTTTGTACGTTCCATATATCTCGTTATTGTCTTTTCAAACTATCTAAACGGGCTTGTAAATCACTATCGGGATCTGAAGATGCACCGCCTGGTCCTGCATGTTCTGTAACTAAAGATCTGGTGTTTGATACCTGGTTGGTATCCTCAATACCAACTGTTGAACCTAACACCCCGTTTGGTGCGTTGGTTAGTTCTGTATTCAAATCAACTCCAATCTCATCCAATACTTTATTAACAATTTCATCTGCTTCTTCATCTTCATTAAATTCATCATCTTCCATTACACCATCAATGGCTTCATCAATGAATTCTTGTCTTTGATCCATTAATTCATTTTGCTTCTCAAATTCCATTGAAATTTTTTGTAATTGAGGTAAATTCATCGATCTGTTCATACCTGCCAACAAAACAGTAGCTTCACGCATAGAATTACTCATTTGATCACTACTTCTGACAGCTTGTATTCTTAACGAAATAGCCTGCAGCTGTGTTTGCATATTATTAAATTTAGAGACATAACTTCTTGTACGTACTAAATCCTTAGCTTTAATCTTAGCTGCACTGATTTGATTATTCTTGGCAGCCTTCTTAATATCCAACGTGAGTTTCTTTTCTTGAGCTTCTAGTTTCCTCTTCTCTCTTTCTAGTTCACGTTGTGTCCTTTCTAATGCTCTTTGATTCTTCTTGAGTCTTTCTTGCGGGGTCAGGCTCTTACCAAACACCCACTCAAATAAACTCATTTTTGTGTACTAGATAGTTGTTACGTAACTAATGGATTACAATATCCTATGAGACCTATCACTGTCTATATATTTACTAAAAACCTTTACTTTAAATAGAAAGGGGGTGATGCTGTCTGATGGTCTTCATTAACTCATAATGTAATAATCTTAAAGATTTTTTTAGGCGAAAACCTCACTGAAATTTCTGATAGCGCTGCGAGTATTGAATCCCACAATCGTTTAAACTGTAAAATATTTTGAGATGACTTATAAATACAATTGAAGATAACAGTATCGATTGTAAATGAGAGAAACGAATACTGAGTCAATAATCACTTGATAACCAACATGTCATTTAGATGTGAGAATGAAAATTTAGAGATTCATGGAGGTCATAGTCAAAATCATAACCACGACCATGGACATGATCACGGTCATGATCACGATGATGACGCATTACTACCAACGAATCCAGAACAATCACTATACACACACATAGATAACACAAAAATAAAAATGTTAAATGCAATCGGGATGTCACATGTAGGAAGAGCGTCTACGTTGAACATGAGTTCTGTTTTCCTTAAGGAGCAAGATAATAGATTCAAGATCGATACTTGGTTACAATCGGATACAGATTGTCAAATGGTAATACATATTCCATTCACATCAGTATGTAAAATCGATTCCCTTATTATAAGATGTAACAGACCTAAGATAAGTGATGAATTTGATGCTCCAAAGGCTATAAACATCTATAAAAATTGGAGACGTAATGTTAACATCGATTTCAATACAATAAATTCAAAACGTGTAAAAATCGACGCAACTATAGAATATCCTGAATCGGTCGGTATAGAACCAACTTCTACTGACTTAATAAATGAAGATGAATCCAGTATGATAGAATATCATCTTCCAAAGGCAAAATTTAATGATTGTCAGTCCATTACACTTTTCTTCAAGGACAATTGGTCTGACGACGAAGATAATTTGGTCAATCTTTATTATTTAGAGCTTAGGGGAAGCGTAAGTGGTAAATTAAGGAAAGATGACACCGTTCCAATCATGTCAGTCTACGAAAGCGCCCCAAATCCAGTAGATCATCAAAAAGTAGAATCTGACAAGAACAATGTTAACATTGGTATGTGATACCGTGATAAAGAAAATTTCCAGATTCATTATGTAATGGATATATATATGTTCTAAATTAATTTAATCCTTAGATTCCAGTTCTCAAAAATTAATGTATAAAATATTATATTATCGGCTGAACCTATATTCGTTTGATCTCTTTTAGTATACAAATTACAAATAATACACAAAATGGCTTGGAGAAACAATTATTTCGTTACATGAAAAATCATTCATTTATATAAAATTGGGTTACTTAAATCGTGGGTATAAATTTCCAATATTAGCATTGTAAAATCATGCATCATTCTAGATTACGTTTTCTTTTATTTTAGAATGCTAGATATTGAACATTATCAAATTTATTAACCTTGATTTTTTATTCTTATCATATTTATATTTCCCACGTAATTCTTTTCTCCAGTATGTTCCGACGGTTTCCAGTTTCAAAGATAAAATTCTGTGATTGCCTATTCATAACTCTGAATCTGCGTTTCTACTGCAATTGACGGGAAGACAGTTCCACTTTTTGTTAGCAACGAAGTACCAGATAATAAGTGAACTAAATCCATTAATACCTACCCTGTTACTTTACCATTATAGTTTCTTTATTTATGACAGAAATGTGTATATTACAACAAACACGATATTCAGTCGACAGTGATCTGATAATAAGGTGTATCTAACTTCGAACTTAAAACTGAAACTAGAAGTCAGAAGTTGATAGTTTGTATTACGGTTTATAATTATTATATGTTCTATATAATAAAAAGAACAAGTAACAAAATATAAATTTTGCTTTATTAAAAACTCCGAAATTATTAATGTATTCTTTGTTTGCGCAATAATTATCTTTGCTATTATTAATAAATAAAGTATTCTTGTTTGAGACAATCTTGTGG
>JAXQGP010000391.1:0-23380 GCA_037040125.1 Kazachstania sp. M6911
GGTCGTGGTGACAGAAGAGGTGGTAGAAACGCCGAAGAAAAGGGTTGGGTTCCAGTTACCAAGCTAGGTAGATTAGTCAAGGCTGGTAGAATTACCACCATTGAAGAAATCTTCTTACACTCTTTACCAGTTAAGGAATTCCAAATCATCGACACTTTACTACCAAACTTACAAGATGAAGTTATGAACATCAAGCCAGTTCAAAAGCAAACCAGAGCCGGTCAAAGAACCAGATTCAAGGCTGTTGTTGTCGTTGGTGACGCTAACGGTCACGTTGGTTTAGGTATCAAGACCGCTAAGGAAGTCGCTGGTGCCATCAGAGCTGGTATCATCATTGCCAAGTTATCTGTTATTCCAATCAGAAGAGGTTACTGGGGTAACAACTTAGGTCAACCACATTCTCTATCTACCAAGACTACTGGTAAGTGTGGTTCCGTTACTGTCAGATTAATTCCAGCTCCAAGAGGTTCTGGTATTGTTGCTTCTCCAGCTGTTAAGAAGCTAATGCAATTAGCTGGTGTTGAAGATGTTTACACTCAATCTAACGGTAAGACCAGAACTTTAGAAAACACTCTAAAGGCTGCTTTCGTTGCTATTGGTAACACCTACGGTTTCTTAACTCCAAACTTATGGGCTGAACAACCATTACCAATCTCTCCATTAGACATTTACGCTGATGATGCTAATGTCCAAAAGAAGAGATACTAATTGTATAAACAAATATTTTCTGTCTAGAAATATTTCTTTTTGTATAATTTATCTGTATAACTTCGAAAAATCGATATAACATTTTTAATCGTTTAATTCAACGAATCTGGTTCTAGTCCGGAACAGATATATAAGAAATGTAGGAAATTGCAGAAATGAACTCTAAAATTAATGTGGTCTTCCCCATTTGAATACATGGTGAACGAATAATTGAGTACAATATCAAGAAGTTGAAGTATAAGATCAAGAAGTAAAACTTCGTTTCAAGATATTATGAACTACATCACTATCACGTAACTACAATTATATATAAAAAACTACAACAACCGCTTATGCAAACGATTTTATTATATATGAATTTTGTTTTATTTTATTATTTTTTTTTTATTTTTTTATTATTATTAAATAAAAGAATTAAATTAAATATTATTTTAGCTTTTGAAACAGTGTTCTAATGCCAAAAAATAAAAATTGAAAAATCAATTAACAGAATTAGTGAGTTTCTTGTAATATATTAATACTCAAATGGATTAATCCATTTGTGCATCATTATCTTGTGGGGCAAAAGAAGGTGCAAAAGTTTCTTGTTTAGGAGCATTTTCAATATTGGAACCTTCAGGTAGTGCAAAGACTCTTTGGTTTGTTGGAACTGCCTGTTGACCACTCCACACACTTTGTAAACCTGGGATACCACCCATTTGTTGTTGTTGCTGCTGCTGCTGTTGTTGTTGTTGCTGCTGCTGTTGTTGTTGTTGAAAATCTTCTGATCTTTCCTTCTTTGCTGGTAGAACTCTACCTTCTGGGTGTCTGAATAAACATGCCGCATTAGTACAATTGATACCAAATCTACAATCTTCATTAATTGGATGACCAAAGATACAATCAATTCTAGTACAATTAGCACCATCACGACACATGATTGGAGATTTAGCGTGTCTATATTTACAACGTTTATTAGTACAATGTAAACCATATTTACATTGTTCTAAGGATTTTTCAACTGGTGGTCTACCGCCAGCCATTGGAGCAGAACTCTTAACTGGATGACTCATTGATTGAACAGGTTTTAATTTAGATAATGAAGAATGAGCTTTCTTACAATTTGGATCTTGACATTGTAAATTATTTTCACACCACATTAAATCGATGACTTTAGCATCTTCATTTGCAGGTGTTGGATGACCGAATGGACAAGCTGGGTTAGTACAAACGGTCCCGAATT
This sequence comes from Kazachstania sp. M6911, assembly GCA_037040125.1. Classification (NCBI taxonomy): domain Eukaryota; kingdom Fungi; phylum Ascomycota; class Saccharomycetes; order Saccharomycetales; family Saccharomycetaceae; genus Kazachstania; species Kazachstania sp. M6911. The sequence continues at coordinate 1,931 of JAXQGP010000391.1, forward strand.
TACATAATACAATACCGGTTTGAACAGGCTTGTTTCTAGCAGCTAAGATAGCGTCTTTTCTCTTTTGGAATTCTTCACGAGTTTTTTCTAATTCCTTCATTAATTCTTGATCTTCATCAGGATGTAAGTATTCACAAGTACCTGCAGGTTTAGGACAATTTGGATAATCGTTACAAACTTTAGTTGGATGAGCATGAGGACAAGCTCTACCTAATGGACAATGAGGAAATAACTTACAACGTCCTTCTCTTTTCTTTGAAACATAGTTAACATTACCATTATTACCTGCCATACCAAGAGCTTTAGCTAATGGATTAAAACGATCATTGCTACCGCCATTATAATTACCTCTGCCGGTATTACGAGAACCACCACGAGCGCCACCGCGGCCTCTACGACCCTTGTTAACTGCACCACCACGTTGAGAGAAACGAGGTGTGATTGCAACAATATTATCGTTACTGTTATCAGCTGGGGCAGCGACGACACCAGAGAATGCGGAGATTAATGGAGCAGGCTCACTGGATTGTGGAGCAGAACTTGGTTGAGATTGTTGTTCCATTTGAGTATTTGGGGCAGCAATACCAGGTAATTGTGGAACTTGAGATTGCAGTGGTTGCGAAGGGGGTTGAGATGGTAACTCTTGCACCTGTTGTTGTTGAGGCTGCTGTTGTTGTTGTTGAGGCTGCTGTTGTTGTTGTTGACCAGCTGCATTCATCTCCCTAATCTTAGAAACAATATTTTCAACAGACTCACCTTGTTGTAATGCCTCAAGGGCAAAAAATGCCGTCTGTACTACATCAGATAATGCTTCTACTGGTAAAGTGTCGAACAGAGTACTTAATTCCTGGACAATAGATTCTAAAGTACCACCATTAACGATTAATAAAACGATATATTCGGCGACATATTTAACGTCTTCGTTAAAATTTTGCAAACCGTTTAATTTTTCAGCTACAATAACTTTCAAATTTTCAGAAAATTGATCTTGAGACATTATTGTATAATTAGATAGTAACGTAATTGTAAGTAACGGTTGTGAGTAGTTGCTGTTGTTGAATGAACTTTATAACTACCGATACTGTTATTGTATTCACCGGTAACTTCAAATAATACTGTGTATGTTATTTTCGATAAAATTTTCACCTCTTCCGATAGGTGGTCCACTTATATAAGATTATTTTTCGTTTCTTACAAATAGTCTTTTCGTTCTTCCAATTTCTTCGTTCTTCTTTCAAGAAGCGGAGAGAAGCCCGCACAACTACTAGTTTCCCTGTTTACGCTGACGTACAAAGTGACTGATTACTAAGAGATGACAATGATGAAGATAAGCAGTTAAACCTTCGTGGATATTCGTATCTTTTTATGGGACAATCACTGAGAGAGTCATTACAAAGGTATATAATTCGTTGCTATATTATTTCAATATCGTTGGTAATGAAATGTGAAGATACTATGGAATCTTCAGGTGGCTATTCATTTATATCGTAATTCATTTCAATATATGTTTGTATCTATATAATTAGATATTTATATATGTAATGTTTCAATGGTAGATACCTCTACCTGGATGTAATGATAGAAATTCATCTGTCTTGAACAATTCTTCTTGTAGATCATTAAATAACTCCTCAAGATGATTCCATTCTAATTCATCCTCGAACGTATATCCTAATGCATTTCTATAAACTCTTTTAGCCCTCTCTCTACTTCTCATTAAGCGTGCCATTGTTACCGGTACCGACTCCTTAGCGATGTTAACGGTTGTTGGAGTCTCTCTATAGGCAACTAATTGATCTAACAAATATGATAATTCTTTGGTGGCATCCGTTAATTCACTTTGACTATGTGCATAAAAAAGAATCTTTGACACTCCTTCGTGATTTTTTTCAGGTAAATTTCTGACTTGATTAGTTGAATTATTAAAAATTGATAATGGGAAACTCTCGGAGTTTGGTACATCAACATCTACTGTAATATAATGTGTTTGAGAATAATAACTAACCATTTTTGTTAAATTCAGCTTGTATATATGTTTATGCTTACCAGTTTTAATAAACTTGTAGCATTAATGTAACGTGCTAATACATCTAAAACATTAATAATGGAATTAAAATAACTTTCCTAATAGTTCCTTCCTATCCCCCTTTTTGATATTTTACAGTGATATTTGGCGATGCGAATGCTATTAGTTCCACGCGGGTGGGTGAGACTCCGAGATTGTGGTGAAAATGCGTAGGGAGATCGACACTAGGTGAAAATGTATTTATGCGGGACAACATAGCAATATATAACAGGCCCGTCACAGTGACACACTTTATTCACTGCAATATATATGCATGAACAAGAAACTATTGTGATGGATTGTTTTAAAGTACTGAATTCTACACGGTGTTTAATCCTTATGGTCCCCTTCTAAAGTTCAAACAATCCGGAGATCAGGTGTGTTGACTGACTTCGGCATCCTATTTTCATGATGTATGGGCCTCCAAATTATAAGTATGATTTTAGAGAATGGGAACATACGAGTTCTAATATCTTGCTTTTAGAGTAGAAACTTGCCTTTGAAGCTGACTACTGGAGCATTGGATAGATAAAATATAAAATGAAAATGTTAGAATGGATACATCGTCAGGTCTATGAAAGTATATGTAGAGAGTTTGTTGGTCAAAGATGCACTTAATAAATTTAATTGTATAGGAACTGTCAACCACATCTCAATTTAATAATAAATTATTTTACAGTAATCTGTATTGTACAAGTAGAATGTGAGTTTGAAATAATATGCAATGAAAATTTCAAATAACCATTAAATCAGTGCTACGATGTGGTATAAAATATCAAAGAACAAACTAAACAAAGCTATTAATATTCTTTGTCTTCCATTTTAATAAAGAAACCTTTATAAAAACGATAACATTTCCTTTATTTTACAAATAGTTATAATTAATAATCAGACTCTTGAAATACAATATATGTTAATCCGAGTTCTATTTATTTCAAACATTTCTCTCAAGTTTATACCATCCCATGAAATTACCATCCCAAAACGTTTACCCGGATCTGAACTGAATCTTTACCGGCGAAACCGAATTGCCGCCGAGGTCCGTACGGCAGTAATCAAACCGTCCCAAACAACATAAAGCCGTGCCAGATGACACATTTTGCCGCGATGCCACACCGAATATTTTAATAAAGGGTAAAAAGAAGATATACAGTATAATAGGTAAGAATACCACAACAAATTTCTAATGCTGAGTAACTGAGGTACATAAAATAATTTTCAGTCTTTTAATTTGGCGTGGTTACAACTTAAGAAAATAAATCGTAACTCTAATTGATTCACGATTTTTGTTTTAGGTATTTTGATTCACGTGTTAATTTTTATTTTATAACATAGCTCACAGACAAATAACTTATCAAAGTTTGCTTCAAAAGAGTTTGTGTGCATGTCAGAGTTAATGTAATGCTTTGCAGTTATCTATAACGTTTTCAATAGTTGAATATAATATACAGTAATTTCCTCATATACACATTGGTTGTTAATTCTGATAGTTTCTGATGTACTAGAAAATTATACTAATTTATATATGGATATTCGATTTATTTCAATAGATATTTTATGAAAAGCAATAAAACTTGGTTTTTCAATAATGAGTATAAGTTTTGAAATTTTTTACTTTTTAAAATTTCTCGTGTTTTATATTATGTTGGTTTCCACATCAATTGCAGATAGTGCGAAGATGTCATACTACGTAAATAAAGAAAAAAAAGTGATAAAATTTTATAAAGGCTGAAACTCAGATTATTTACAGAATCCTCTAATTATTTTCTTCAAAGTAGTCACCGCTACCAATTACAGCTGCTTGTCTAATACTTGGAATTTATTTAAAAAAGAAATTACCTAATCTACCCTCAGGTTATATATTTAAAGATATGCTGGTATTAAACAAAAATATCACCGGTGTTAACTTTCTGATTATTTCTTGCAGGCGTAAAAGCATAATTTTCACACTAGAATAATAATAAGAAGAGATATTCGAAGAAAAATAACTTTTAAAACAGAATGAATGAAATAATTTCGTATCTCTACTGCATACAAATTTACATTATATAAATATAAAAAAATATCATTAAAAAAGAAAAGTCATAACAACGTTTAGAATAAATATTCAAAACATGTACCTTATATTAAAGAGAAACAAAACGTTTAATAATCTTCTAAATCTTCGCTTAGGAAATCGTATTCGTCAAATGTACGTCCACTTACGGAATCATTCAAGTTACTACTAATTGTAGTCGAAATAACATCACCAACATCAATAGATGATCTAATTGATGGTTGCTGCTGTTGCTGCTGTTCTGATACACATACTGTGGAGTCATTTTTCTGAAGCTTTTCTAAATTTATTCCACTTAACGTAAGATGATTAACAGATCTTAATTTAAATACAGATTGCTCATTATCAAATTTACTTCTAATACCTTCATAAAGAACGGTTCCTCCTTGAACATCCTTAATTTGAAAATACATAAAATCTGAAATTTTACAGTCGTTACCAAATTCTCTTTTAAATCTAGTGAATACTCTTTGGTTGTGAGGACCAATACCATGAGGTACAGAAATAACAAATGAACCACCATCCAGATTAGTCACGATATTCAACTTGTTAGGATAATACACATCAGTGTTATTTTTCAATTTAAAACAGAAATTCAAATCCTTTTCATATATAGTTAAGGTAAATGGATAATTATTAGTGTCTCTTTCGAAATGTTCCGTACCTGTATTACGCTTTGTAGTTTGATTAGGTACAATTGGATGTTTTGCTAAGATAAGCATAGTTTCTAATTGATTCTCTAAGTATTTTTCATCATTATTAAATTTATGTAACCATTGTTCATATTTCTTGTACCCATTCATAACTTCCTCTAGTTTATCATTAGTCTTTATCTTTGAATAAAATTCGAAAAGTTCGTTATTTTGAGGATCAATATCGAAATACACGTCTTGTACGGAGGGTAGTTTCAATTTCTCTTCTCTCATTGATAATTCTAATCTAGTCATTTGTGCAGTTAACGATGTCAATAAGTCACGAGAAACTACAATTTCGTCTTTCTTAACCGAACCTATATTGTTACTATTATCATTATCACTAAAATTTTCATCTTTGATACTAACGAAAAGCATATGATTTGATAATAAAGTCACTGCCGCATGACAATAATCTTTCTCAGATTCTAACGATCTCCACTGCTTTGACTTGTGATAGAACTCGATATGGGCGGGAGTCTCTAGCTGCCTTAATTTGCAAGCAACATGACTAAAATATATGCTATCTTCCAAAATCCCCTTTGGGAACAATCCATTTGGTAAATAGGAGATAATTCTGTCGGAGTTATACTCCACGATTACCTTGTACTCATTCATTTGCTCCTCACTGTTTTGACTACTCATTTTTAGAAACTTTTGCAATACGATTTTAGAAACTAGATCAATAGCTATCTCTTTATATATATATGTGTAAATCAATTCAAAGAAGGACTTTTAAGAATACGAAGTGACTATAATTAATATATACTTTCTAATTAATAATCAGTTTAATTATATAGTCCCTAGTGTAATATCCGCTGATTACCAGGGGTGCTTATCCCTCTCTTCGGTATTCCTTAGCTTATTGCTATTACAACATAGAGTGAAAAATTAACGCAACGAAATCTTACAAAACTTTGTTCTGGTGAATCGCTCCGGTAGTTTCAATGCGGGACACCTCTTTTTCAATATTCTTAATCATCCATCGATTTGTATGATGGATCAGTAAGTTATACTGAGATGATTGAATAGTTTAACAATGTAATATCGTTTATTAAATAATTAATCAATAGAATATATATGTATTTAAGTAAAAAATTAAATGTGGTCAAGAATATAAAAAAGTCTATTAGTGATCATCAATCGAAACTTGTGACGAAATCACTACTGTAAGATAATAAAAAAAAATTGTTATTAGAAATTATTATAGTTTGGTTTCGGGTTCGTAATCCGGTGGATCATCGGTGAAATTACATTTACCCTTTTCATTATAAGTCGTACCTTCATCTCTAACATCAACACCACAGGTTTGACACTCCTTAATTATTTGTTTGGAGACGCCCATCGGATCTCTAGCAACCCATATCACCGGGTCCGTTGTGTTAACTGATGAATCGATGTATGCGTCCTCCAAATAAGTGACATCATAATGGACTGTGCTGTTTAATATTAACGGCATCTTTTGTCTAATTACTGGAAACTTATAACATTTCCATGGTTTGAAGAATAATGCAACTCTACTCATTGGAGGATAATCACGAAGGCCGTTACCAGGTTGAGATCTTGGTGTATCTCTCATTGCTTCGATATCTCTGTATGTATCACCTACATCACCAATTAACCATACACCATGTTCTTCGCCATTCTTTAGTGGCACATCTTGCATATCATCCGGATTAGTTGCATTTGGATTAATATCACTATAATGCAATTTATGGAATTCTTCATCTGGCGCCACAAAAGTACTATTTTTCCTGCTTGGATCAGTTTGACCTGTTTGGCCTGTTTGAACTCTAATAATATTTGTTTCTTTATTTTTATCCTTTTCATCCATGGCTTTATTGACACTATTAGATGATTCACTTGACTCATCATTTGGCGCAATCAAATCAGCACGAGCTAATTCAGGTCTAGTGACTTGTCTAATGATACCACCTGTAGAGTCACCTTCATGTTCTTCCCTCATCTTATTTGTAAAATCAATTGTCTCTTGTCTACCTAGATCTCTATATGGGTATTCAACATTATGATGTCCACGAGCATATCTAATGGCACTCAATGGAACAATATTTAATACCGGTAAAAACTTCCATTTGAAATAAATGTTTGTTAGTGCTGTTACAACAAGGAAGAAAATTTCTAATACTAACGGACCCCAAGCTTTAGCCATGATAAATAACCCAATAAGACATACTTCGGCTAGATATAATCCAACGAATACTTGGAAAATCGCATAAGGATAATTTTTACCTAATAGATCGTTTTTAGGTGGGACGCTAACATAAACTAGATTATACAATGTGGCAATATAATTTGTAATCAATGCAAATGTGCTGAATATCAAAATGATTGGAGCAATAATTGTGTAACAAAACATTATAACTGTCAAAATTTGAATCGTTGGATAGATTACACCATAATTAGGTTCTGAAAGAACATTATAACGAGTCCATTTAGCACGAGGCGAACTATCGAATAGGCGAAGAATTTTAGAAAGAATTAAAGTAACGATTTGTAATAAATTCCCAGTTGGTGTAGTTAGACCCAATAATAAGAAATAGACAATGTAGAAATTAGAAGCCTTTGGTAAGTTGGCTGCTAATAAGGTCATTGCAGACGACGGATCATTGATAATTGCTTGAACTGTGGCCGATGCAGAAGATGCCAACGTAACAACGATAAAGACATCAACTACTTGGAAAGCGAAATACCATTTTTGTACGTACAAAGACGTTTCTTCAAAAGTAATAGCACCTGATATTTTAGCGATCTTAGTAATAATTGGTGCAACTAGGGACATAAGGACTGCTAAGGCAACTGTTGGTAAGATACCTGTGATTAAACCCATTAGAACATTTGGTAAATTATTAATGAACTTTAGGAAAGGTACCTTTTCAGTTAAAAAGTTAATATTAGATATACAACCAACAACAGCGACTGGAATTGCCCAGAATATAATCAATAATGTTAAAAATGTGTTTGCCAATAGCCTCTTGATACGACGTTCCTTTGTTGTCATACTCATATTTGGCCAGTTAATATCCTTTGGACTATCTCCAATAAATTTCTTACCGAAATTTTTCTTACCAACAAGTGCTTCTAAGGATTGATAACAACGTTGTGCATCCAATTGTGATCCAAACTGAATGAAAACTGAAGGATATTTATCATTTTGTCTCCATGTTTGTTGTAAAGGATGAATCTTTTCACCCAATTCGGATATCTGTTCACTACAATAAGTAATTGTTTGAACTTTTTTTCTCCCGAACAGTTTTTCCATTGGTGGTAAGAACCATTTACCTAATCTATGTTTAGGTCTTTTATCATATGTGACATATGTTTCGATATTATCTTCAGCTTTCCCCTTATCGTATTTCCCCTTGATATATTTCTTAGTAGCTGTATTAATGACAGAGTTGGCTGCGGCTTCTAACTTATTAACATTTTCTTGTCTTTCATCAATTAATTTATTCAAATCTTTCAAATTGTATGCATAATTGATATATTTAAGAGCCGGATACAATTTTTCAAATTCACCTTCTTGCATCAAAGATGAATCCAGTTCAGTAACGATGACAGTTCTTGAAGATAACAAACCATCATATAAAGGAGTAGTCAACGCAGCATGTCTCACAATAATGTAATAATACAATTCCTTATACATTACGAATAATAATAAACCAAATACTATCCATGATAAAAAAACATGAGCATAAAATCTATTTTTATTCTTAACATTTGCAAATGACATAACTTCAAACCCTTTCAAGTGATTACCATTGGTAATGTTGACTGGTAATAATATCGGGAACAAAATTATTGCTGATAGGAAAGAAAATGCAGCAAAGAGACCCAGATAACGTAAATAGAAGTAACCATCTAACCCGGCATGTTGAATGATAAAAGAATGTGGTTTTCTTAATAAATAAGGTAACCATTTTAGAAAACCGGACGGGACTGGGTCAGCTTTATCTTCTGCGAATAAAGTATGTACATCTGCTAATGTACGAGGTTCGTATATTCTCCTGTGACGAGCTCTTAACGTGAGAAATCCTATTAAAAAGATACCCCCTATGATACCGTTAAATATCAATGTTGTAACGAAAGCAGAAGTTGAAGAACTTGAATCTGCAGACATCGTAGTATTAGCTTAGAATCTGATAGTGTGTTTTTAATTATAAATTTAAAGATGTCTAAATTATAAATTAGACTGTTTGATCCTCTTAACTTTTAACACTTCTTATTGAATACAAGTTATATATATATATATATATATATATATACATATATAATAATAATAAGTAATTTAACATTCCCTTAAATATAATTTTAAACAAAAGTAAATTGCCATTCTCAGATCCTTAAGGGTCTCCTCCGTTGAATTGTCAATATTTTGTTAATCAAATAAGAATTCGACAATCCCCTTTGTTATTACATAGAAGGAAAGGTAATAAATGTTTAGACCCCTCTTTCCTGGCCTCTTTGTCTGTCTGTCTATGTGCGACCATCACGACATATTATCCCCTCTGCCACAACAATGCGGCTGTAATTCCGATTATTTTTCTCTCCTCTGCCGTGGCGTAGTTCTTTCCCCTTTGTTATGGAAACCCAGAAGGCAAATCCGCACCCTTAACAAAGGACATTCTTCTACTGGGAGGCCGATTGCTCTCAGCAGTATGTACTGTAATGTCCGTAATGATATAAACGTGATAACGAAAGAATCCGTTACATTATAAGATGATTACATACAGGGTATTGAGAGCAGTTAACTACCGTAATGATTTGTTGTTTATAATGCAACCAATTCGATTTTCTGCGACTATTTAAGTAAAAAAAACACCAATTTAGTTCGACATTCTCTATTTGTATGAGTATATTTAGATCAGTAAATAATGTGACGTGAAGTGATCTACCACTAATAAGAAACAAAAAATGAAACGAACCATTAGTGCTGACCACTCTAACAGTAAATGATATACATCCGAATTTCTGGTCTAAGTATCTTTCTGGTTAATCAATTAATATCTGATGTTCCGTCATATCAATCACCCACACCAATATACCATATCTTATATCAGTAAATATGTATATATTTTGTAGCTGTGATTACAATTTTCCTAGGTCTTAGAATTTTATACATAAGTGTTATTTTTATGTATTTTCAAAAAATCCGATACCTTTGATTACTGAATAATTTATTAAATGTCAAAGTGAAATATATTTCCAATACTTTATTGAGAAACATAAATCTGACTCTTGAGAACGCCAAGGAAACAAATACCTGTTATCTGGTATATAAAAACCAAAATGACTTGGTCTAGCATATTTTACAAATACACCAAACTTCTGAAAGTTGAATATTTCGTACTCAAATAACCAATCCTACAGTTTAGTTCTTATCCTTAACTATCGTGACATTTATACAATATAAATTTCTCTTTATTTATATAGAGGGACAAGGTTAAACAAATATGAACCATAGTATTCCATTCCTACATATTTTATAGAAATGAGGTAATCTATAATACTCGTCTGAGTTAAAACATTATCAAATTTTGTAATAACAATTGAGGAACATTGTATCTCTTTTCAAATATCACCTCGAAGAGAAATTTCCATCTCAAAAATTTACCCGGATCTGAACTGAATCTTTACCGGCGAAACCGAATTGCCGCCGAGGTCCGTACAGCAGTAATGAAACCGTCCCAAACAACATAAAGCGGCGATTCCAGCCAAATTGGGACTCGGTTCACTCTGGGATTCGTCCAAGGTGACGCGAGATTGCTCTATTATCGTGCCAAACGATTCCCTTTTTTCTCACAGGTTGTGGTGGCACAAAAACGTCACAAAATTCACAAAATTTTGGAAAATGATTTCTGCCATACAAAATGATGCCCGGACCTTCAATTTTGAAAGGTTACCCTCAATATGGTCAATTTTAGGAAATTTCCAGTTGTATTTATGTCACAAATTGTTGGGTTTAGTTATCGTTTTTGTTCCTTGAGAGGTCCAATCCATTGAGGCATGTTTCCCGATAAAAAGAGGCTAAATTTGATGTCACCTCTGACGGTTGTATGATTTGTGGGTTCTTTGCAATATTTCTTCGAATTTTCATATCGAGAAATGCAATATTTTCAGATATTTTTGTCCGTCATGTTGTTTTATTTTACCGCGTGTGTATTTCCCTAATTAATCATATCCTTTCAGTCACTAGCTTGTGTTTTCTTTGTTCTTTTTGTCTCAAATTTATATGATTTACTTATTTCTGTGTATTTAGAATCGATATTGGTATATTTGTTACAAATATCGTTTATAAAGTGGTTAACAGCTGGAATTGTCCTGGTCCTACCAACCCATTTTCAATTTTAGTGTTATTGAACTAGTATATCACAACTCTCTTACTCTCTCCTATTGAGTGAAATATTGACGATCACAAAAGCTTGGTTTTGGAAACAAAAATTATGTACGAAGTCAACAGTAACTTATAAACATAAGAAATTCAATTAGATCATGAAAACTGAGGAATAAGGATGGAGTACATGTAAGATTACATTCCCTTTCCTTCAAATATTATAAAACACATCACATATTGTAACATTTTTTTACTTCGCTATGCTTAAAAATTACCACGTCAAAATAATTATTATACAAAATTATTACTTAAAAGTAACGACCAAATCAGAAACACATAGGACTTTTTCTTGTAACGATAATATATATTGTTTGTCCCATACTATCAATGAAATAGTATGGGGATGTTGTTTTAGTAAAATATGTACTTCCTATCTTAATATCCTTGCTGCAATATTTTTCGAAAATTTCTGAAAAAGTGTCAAACTTTTCAAAAGCGAATAACTCAAGTAAAAGAACCTTAGTAAACATAACAAAAATATTATAATACCAAAATTATCTGTGGAGATAAGAAACTGAGGAAATATTTTTTCTCAAGGTCGCAGTTTTTAAATAGACACTACTTTTGCTGAAAAAATGAGAACGCCTACCGTGCTCTCTAGAATTTGATTTAAGAGACTAGAAGAAATTTGAGACGATATAAAAGGTTCCAAAACTTCGAGATAACTTTCACGAGAAGTTTCTACTTCGGAGGTGAATTTTCCATCGTCTCATATATCTCCATCTCGTGTTACCGAATGTCAATTTTGCGGTAAAATAGTCAGACCCACTGAGGAACAGCACTTTGGAAAGGTTCGGTTTAATCAAAAGTATGCCTGAACTAACTACTATGATATGGGGGGTTAAGTCGTAGCTATCGAACTTTGCTCTGAGGGTACTTCCCGATCTGCCACGTCGAAACCTACGACCCATCCCAAATCACACATCCTTCAAAAGTTAATAGAAGAAAATTACTGGTATCGTCAAGTATTCATATACTATTATGGATACTACCATATGGGACGGGATACGAGTATTTTAATTTTCAATATAAGAACCCAGGTTACTTTAAATTGTCAGGATTATAGTATTTTTCGGATATTTCCATAGAAAATACCTTCCTGCACATCCGCTATTGTGATTACGTGCTGTTGTCCAACCCTCTAAATATTTAAAAGACTCGAATATTCTTGTAAGATACTCACTAATGAAATAAAGGAATTATTGTCGGAATAGTTGGCACCTAATGTCCGCCACATAACTGCACCGTGTAACATAAGTTGCAACACCAGAAACAGGAATGAAAAGGTAAGATTAATAGTTCTAGGTCTATCCAAATATAAGGTACTCATTCACACTTTTTATATTTCTTTCAGTGTCCTAGGAGGAAAGTTATACACATCGAAACGAAGCTGAATATTTAAGAATTTCCGGAGAGACATCTTTCAAGTTATCCATCTTCGACGGCGCAATCTCAACTCCGGTGATATATAAATCTCTTTCGCGGTGAAGTTAACCACATAAGACTGAAGTACAATCTTCTAGACGATTTGAAGTATGGTTTTGAAGGAATTACAGTCGTAAATGTGAAATTTATAAGAGACGAAGTTTCAATGTTGGCATACAACGTTTGGCGCGGTGTCACACTCAGATTTTCAGACGATGCTAAAATATTTAATTGCAAAAGAGAGGATTATGAGAGGAGAGGAAAGACTAATATGGATATATACTGCTATAATTGAATAGTTATTGCGAATGTTGTTCATCGTACATGTGAAAATCAAGTAGATGGTTGTAACACTTTATTATTCATATGACTATATATTAGAAGATGGGTTTCCGATTAGTGTTAAACGATGCGACGTCTTACTGAGAAAAGAGAAACGTACATAGCACCAAATATTTCTTCAGAATAGATTAGTATATAATCATTTCAAATTTCAAATTATACATTTGTCATTGACACCATCTTTAAATTTAAGGATTCAGAGTTACAAGATTATTTCAACCTTGGAACTTTACCTGTTTTTCTTATACTTCAGTAGATTGAGTGAGTATGTTCTAATGAAATGATATGGGTCAAACACAATGATAACCAATCAAAACATTTCAGAACAAAAAAATATTTGCAAAAAAGTATAGACATGTAATAAAAACCCAATAAGTATTTTATATTATTAATTTACAGACGTAATATGGCTCAAGCGCAAAACAGTAACTGTGAACCAGTATGCAGTTAACCATCCAAAGCTTGCATATAATTTAGCAGTTTGCAGCAAAATATAATACATATTTCCGTGTAGGTATTTTAATATATAGGATATCAAGAAAAGTTTTTCAGTTAAAGATACTGGGAAGACTGTGATGTAAAAAGAGTTCATGTAATACACAATTTTATATCCAACAAAATTCCCAATCTTTTGAACAAATAGTCCCATACATACACTTGATCAATGACTGTCAAAAGTGTATCTTTTATGGGTAATACATATTACCTGCCCATTGTAATAATATAACGGTCCTTTTCTGTTTAAACCAGAGTTTAAACACACCTTTCCGACCAAGTGTCCGTGGTACTCGACATCGTATAATAACTAGCATATCATTTCTTAAGGATAAATTAATTTACTTCCTCCCTGGTAGAATTACGTCTCGTAAATGTGGTGAGTTGCGTAAATATAGTTTCAAATCTTCAAGCTGAATCTGTTTCACTGATCTTCCTGTATCATGTTCACTGAATTGTTCCAAATCACTAGTCAACTCTTGTAACCTAACTAGTACAACTTCCATCAAAGCATTGATGTATTTTTTGGAATGCGTAATCTTGACATTCTTATCCTGGGACTCAATATCTTGTAAAATCATCTCTATATGATACCACAGCTTTCCCTTCAGTTGAGCCAACTCTTCCATCTCACTAGCCATCTTGGTTGGTGTCAATTGACCTCCTTAGTTAAGTGAATCCTTTTTGTCGATGTAATTTACTCGTTTAAATACGAATAAACTTTTCAGTATTTTTCAGTTTTAATATGTAAACAGACAGAGCTGCTATAGTGGGCACCCTCAGAACAGCACAGCCTGGGTCAACAAACAGCGGCTTTTCTCGCGTTATACCAAAATATTTCAATTTTCACAGTCCGCCCATTGCAGTGGGTACTGCACCGTATACTGTCAGGAAAAATCGATGGTGATGACACTGGGGAAAAAGGGGAAATTTTCTAACATGGTTGAGTGGGTAATGATTGGAATTGATGCAAGATAAATTTGAATTAGGATCAGAAATAAAAATGTGTAAAAAGATTTGCAAATTGTGATGCTTAAAAACTATTATTATCAATTGAGAGTTTGTTCTTTTATTTTTTCATTTAGATCATCTAGAATAAATGCATTAGCTTTTGATTGCTATCTGTTCTACTAGTACCTGGTTTGTAAATAGTCTTCTAAACGAAGAGAGATAAGAAGGTACGATATTCCAAGTATAAATTGACAGAATACTATAAATGACATCCCTTACAGTAAGTTACGGTTTGATATCTCCTAAATCGCCTGATAAGAAATACTCACATATTCTACCTATTTCAAGGATATTACATCCCAAATTGACTGATGATTATTATTTAACTACATCAAGGGATGGCTCTATAGTACTACACCCCACTAAAGGACGTACAGATATGATTCAAACAAGATTTCAAGTACATTCTGATTGGGTTAGTGATATTATTGAAATTAATCAACATAGTTATATAACCACATCCCACGATTTCAGTATAGTTCATGTTCTATTACATAAGAATCCACAGACAGGCGAATGGTTATCCTCAATTAAAATTATTGGTAACCATAAGGATTATATTAAATGTATAAGTTATATTCCAAGTAGTGATTTATTCGTTACAGGGTCGTTAGATTGTACCATCAAAGTATGGAAGGTTAATTATACAATGAGTAGCCCAGAACCCACATTCGAATTATATCATATTTTTACTACTGGTGTAGGATCCATATATAATATTACTACATTACGACAACGCAACTCAAATAACAATTTCGATTTGGTTGCTGGGGATTGCAATGGTGATTTATGGTTTTGTTCAGCTGTAAATAAGAAAGAAGTGAAACGGATTAAGGGTGCACATGAAACAAATATCAAGTTTATCAAATTAATCGACAACGAAACACGTTTAATTTCAACTTGTTCAAATGGTATTGTACATGTCTGGGACATCGCAGATATTGACCAAAATTTAACCAGGATTAAATCATGGAAATGGAATTGTTCAATTTGGTGTATAGACGGTTCAGATTCTTCAAATTTATTAGTTGGTGATTCTCATGGTAATATTAATAGATTTAATTTTCAAGATCTAGAAAATATCAACATTCAACTAATGTTCAACTCTAAGGATTATTTTATGGAATATGACACAAATGTTATTAACAAAGGTAAGCATCTAGGGATTTTAGATTTGAAATTATTGAATGATTCGAACATCTATTTCTCGTATTGTTCGGATTCAAATTTAAACTGTTTGAATTTAAAGAAAAATACTTTATCAATTGAGAAGGGTGGTTTTGCATTAACTAGGAGTTCATTGCTAACAAATAGAAGACATGTTATAACAGAAAATACAGAGGGTAAAATTCAAAGATGGGATATTGTATCATGTGAATTGATAAATACATTTCCAAAGGAAGAAGGCTCATTTGATGAAGTAGTTGTTAAATACACATCTAAAGAAATTTTATCACATTGGTGTACAGTAACGGTGAAAGTAGGGATGCTATTTGTTAAAATTGGCCCAAAATTCTCAAATACTGAACTGTACGGTTCTGCTTTACAAGATTACAGCGTGGTTAATGATGTCAAACTAAACTCGGATGATAGGTATAATATTGGTAAGATTGTCGTAAATTCATTGTTTAATGATTTTATGGAATATGAACAAAGAAAGGATGAAGATTTCAGGAAAGCGCTTGTAACGAAGAAGAAGGAACACGATGATAAAAATTCGAATGGTAATACATTAAGCCAAGGAGCAGACACAGGATCGACTCCAAAAGGTGGATCATCGAATGGTGGCTCAAGTACTCCTAAGACAAAAGAAAAATTTATGAAGATGTCTGGTTTTGGTAAATTAGGTTCATCAATTGGTAATTCAAAAAACAATGATACACCTTTTGTATCTGCCCCTGCTACACCGGTAGAAAGAGAGAAACGTTTATTCCCAACACATGACAATAGCAATAATAACGGTAGTTCCGGTTCACCTGGTAATCAGCCCCCCAAAACTGCTCCAGCTTATACAAATGAGAATACTGGCAGAGATGATTCAAGCCGTCAAGAACTTGTTAATCCAGTTCCAGTCCTATCTAAGAATTCTTCCGGTCGTGCACAAAGTTCAGGGTCTTTACTAAGTAGGAAATTCAAATCGTTTAGATTATCTAAGAATGATTCAAATATGAGTTCTGTGGATTCTAAGCATGTAACATCCGATGAAGATGAAAAGACAATAGAACAAGCAAACTTGGCCATCGACAGTGATATTCCAGAAGAAAAACCGATTTGGAATAAAAATTTCTCTGATCCAAGAGGTGAGAGTCAATTCAATAATACAAAGTCGACTGAGTACCAGAATCCATTATATATGAAATTGGCCGATAATGACAAATCAAATTCAAGAGCCCATTCAACTTCTACATTGAATTTACCGTCTACGGCAATTAATAATACCACCTACGTTAGGGTAGAAAAGAAACAACAATTTATGGCTGATTTGATCAATGAATTCCATAATACGTATGTTGAGCAATACACAAGTAACCTAACATCATTAAAATTGTTAACTAGAAAGATGCCGGACACACTGATTAAACGTGATCCAACTAGTCCAATTGTAAAAATTAGATTAGCAACTTTAATCGTAGTTCATTCATGGGAAGAAGATATATCAGGGGGAAGTGTACTTTCTTCAAATATCCTACCTCCATCTTTAAAGAGAAGACGGGCTTCAAGTGATAATTCTAGTAAATTATCATTGGCATCTTCATCGTCTGATATCAATGATCCTTTGTATACCAACAACGTTAAGATATCTAGGAAAGACAATATTGGTGATACTAAGGATTATTATAATGATTTTAGTGGTAATGATCCAGATACAAGTTTTGATAATGAAACCCATATAAATGTATCTAAGAAAGATTTATTTGAACGCCTGGAACATGAATTACCTTATTGGTTTGCGAAAAAACTTTGTAATGATATTAGAATGGTCGATGATCAACAGCCGAAATTAAATTTTATATTACAACCGTGGTTAAACCCTGAACAAGAAGCTCGTCAAGCGTTATTGGATCCAGATGAAACTGTGAAAACTGAACAAAAACATTACATGTTGAAATTCGGTAAATCTAAAGGTACAGGTGTTACAGATTTACCAAAAATCTCCGATATGAACGCAAGGTTAACCGCACCAGGCATGATTAAGGTGAAAAAGATCAAATTTTACGTTATTGATAGATTTGAAGCTAAGACTGCTGAGATGAGAGCTAAGATAGATCCAAGTGAATGGTTAGAAATACTATGTAAGGGACAAGTGCTTGATAACGATATGACATTAAGTACAGTTCGTACATTATATTGGAAATCACAAGGTGAAATTATTTTGAATTATAGAAGGAAAGTTGACAGTTCATTATTATCCATGAATAAAGATAATTGAAAGAAAATGCTGAATTAGGCGAACCTGTATATACTAATTCGAATATCGTGACAGTCGTCACTCTATATGTATAAATTTGAATAGTGTGATGCGTTAGAGTGATATATATTATAATATTTTTTTTATTATTTATAATTTTTAATACCATTTACATAATTGTGTTTTGATTTTATTTTTTTATATAAGTGAATAATGAAGCTGTGAGTATATTGATTAACTAGTTCAGTTATACATCAGTGATACTTTAACATAAAGCGACTGATTGAATCCAATAGCAGCAGGGTTCATTGCGGAAGCTGCTAATATAACTCCGCGGGTTAAAGTTTGTAATAGGACTGTGTGGGAAAAAAAATTCCTACGGAAGGGTCACATCGATTACATATGTAGTACAACCATCACTATCTTGAAGAACTTGATGACAAAGTTACACAGGTGCATAAATAAACCGCTTAATCCTCAAAAATTATTACTCCGTTAACCAATACGTCATTTAGATAGGAAACTGAACATAGAATGAAACTTCTACAATACCCAATATTGGCATTATGCCTAGCCATCTTTTCCATGGCACAAGACATGGACCCAGTACAATATATACTGACTAAAGAACAATTCTATAACTACACAGGTACACCAGATGCATATACCGTAGTCAAATTTTATACTACGTGGTGTTCTCATTGTAAAATTTTGAAACCTATTTTTGACGAGGTCTCCAAGATCTTTTATTATGAGAATCTATCAGGGAATAAACCGCAAGTTAATTTCATTGAAGTCAATTGTGAAGTATTTGGTAATAGTTTATGTTCAACATTACCTGGGTTCCCAATCATACATGTCATTAAACCGAAAGTGACTCTGGACAAGGAGGAAGAGACAAAAGAAGTAGTCAAAGTTAATCTTTGGAATCGAATACTAAATAAAGTTTGGAAAAGTAAGATAAATTCGAACATGTTTGTTGAACTAAATAGAATTGTACAATTTGAAGGTAGAAGGGATACTACATCAATTATTAATTTCATAAGGACTATCATACTTAAGGATAGAGAGCAAAAAATCATTAAGAATGTTCTAGATCCTACTATCGAATGTAACGATTCAGACGAATTATGTTTACTTGGTAAGACCTACATACACGAACTACAATCTAATAATGTTATTCAACTGATCATTGATCAATATATAGTTGGCAATAGCAGAACAGGAGCAATTGAGAACGAAAGATCTAAATTAAGAACAATGCAAACTAACGTCGATTTAGGTGCTGAAGATAAGGAAACCCTCGATAAGTTACATAATTTGAAGTTTTTATCATCGCTATTAAACTATCTAGAGGATTCTACGGTCACTCATATAAACGATGAGTTGTAATATGCCAAGTTATAATCATACGTCCGATCTGAAGTTTTCAAAACGACGCCGTTCTGCAATAAATTAAGTAATTTAAGTACTGGAATATATACATACACGAATTTACGATACATGCACGCTTTTTTCAAGAACATCGAGAAAGATGTTAGATTTGAGATTTAAAATATAGTAATAAAATAATTTTTTTTTTTCACTGATCCACGGAACATTAAAATTTAATCACAAAATTGTTACTTGAAATAATTGAAAAATACTGCAGCCATCTCGAACATCTGCATAAAAGAAGATATTTGCTACTAAGACATTGGTTGTTCTATGACATGACCAAAAGTTGAAAGACAGTCCTTTTTCTCTTGAATCTTCTCTCTCTCTTGGTAATTGTTACCGATATTTTTGCATAAACACTTGACGGATGGCGGAACTTATGAAACACGGAGACGGATATCCAGGGATCTCGGGATGATGTTATCCTTAACAGAGGTTGGTGCGGCCATCTCTGAGAAAAATGATATACGCTTTCGTAATAATACTCTAATTATCCCGTTTCCGTTTCCGTCCTCCTTTTGGTTGCCACGGAAAAGAAAAAGAGTGGAAACGAGAGAAAAGAGAAATAATTTCTTTTCTTGTTTTTTTTGCCGATGTGAGAATTGTTGATATTCTTATTTAAGGTACAGTTCCCGTTTTCTGAGAGGGAATGAGGAATAAACTTCTTCAATTAACAAATTTTGTTATTTTGTCATTTCTTATCAATTACTATATTTTTGTAAAATTGAATATATATTAATAAGAAAACAAACCATTCCTTAAGTAATAGTTCATATTTTAGTGTAATTCACATCTTTGTCCCTTTTTTTTTTGCTTTTTATCGGTCATTATGAATCCCTCCAATAAAGAGAATCCACAATTGCCGAATATTATGAGCTACATGCAAGAAAATCAGTTACCACCAGTGAATAATTCATCAAATATGATAATGAATAATGGTAATACCGATTTGAATGCGTCAAGTGGATTAAATAATCAAAATAAGTCCAATTATCATAATCACCAGTTATCAACAGTGATGGGAGGATATCCAAATGATAATAATATGAATTCAGTTGCCAATAATAGTAATAATAATAATAATAATAATAATAATAGTAATGTACAACAGCAATTTGCTCATATTAAGAGAAGAGTATCCAAGGCCTGTGATCATTGTAGAAAAAGAAAGATTAAATGTGATGATATTGATCCAGTCACTAATAAATGTACTAATTGTACCAAATACAATAGTGAGTGTACATTTATCCATCATGATAATTTACCTAAGAAGAAGAAGAAGAAGAAGAAAAATTCAGGTAAAGAAAACTCAAAGAAAAATGATACAGACTCAGATAAATCGAGTGCTAATACAACTGTAAACACCACTACAAATAATATTGACTCTCTGGTTGCTACTCCTGATATGCTTAAGATGTTCCCAGAAACCCCAGCTAATGGACATACTAATCAAAATTTATTATTATCAAGATCGTCTTTATCTTATAATAGTCATCTAAGAAATGATTCAAACAGTTTACCAAATGCTGCTCCAACTAATACTATCAACAATCAAACAGTTAATTCACCTGCTCTACCGGCAGGTTATTCCCCAGAAGCTATAAACTCCAATAGCAATGTTAACACTAACAGTAAAAAGTCACCGCAGGAGAAAACAATTGCAGCTGTCGTTAGTTCGAACGACTCTATCATTACCAGAGTTGAACAAGTTGATAGAAAAGTGTCAATGGTGATAGATACCATGGCAAGATTTGAATGGTTAGTAGATAAATTATCCAAAAAAGTCGATGATAGACTACCTTTAGGTACAAATTTACCAAAGGCAGCACATAAACAGTATTTCCCAGTATTATTAACCACTCAAAAATTAGAATGGATCAAATCATTAATTGCCAGGAATGAATCTAACAGAGAATTTTTAAGACCAATCAGAGAATTTATGACTATCAATTTAAAATGGTACCTTTTGCAAGGGAAACATCTAATTGAGTCCCCAATGATTACTAATTTTATGGATCCACCAGAGCTACAAATGCCAGCTAAGGAACATGCTAAAATTTTACTTGAAAACTTTAATACAATTATTAGATACCATTCAAGTATTAT
>JAXQGP010000392.1:0-21824 GCA_037040125.1 Kazachstania sp. M6911
TCTGATCTATCTGTGTTCTATCATGTACAAGAATAATAATGTATTGACTTATTTATTTTAAGATAATAGAGAACGGGTAGATATGAGTATCGTTTTATCCCAGCTATTGTTGCAGGGAATGAAGGGGGTTAAGGACAGAATGAGTGTCGCTAATAACGAAATTGCCGTTCAAATGTTAGAAGCATCCTGATAAGTTTATAGTATTTAAACAAGGGATGTTCTTGAAGGTGAACGATCTTCAATGTCACTAACTGTTCTTAACACTCAACCTTCCAATAATTCATATCGACTTCAATGTGTTTGCTGTCGATAAAATGTATCTATGAAATGGAATATCCCGGTTACAACTGTCATACATTTACCTGAGAATAACATTAAAGCAAATTCCGCCGCGGTTCTCCGTTAATAATTTTGAAAAACTGTGTAAATTTTTCTTGAAGACAAAGAAAGGCAAAAACATTTGAGCATCGGAAAAAATTTGGTAAACCGAACACGATATCGTTCTGTGTATGGCGTTGTTCAATTCCCAAAATTTAATTTTCATTTGAAAATCATATTTGTGATTGTTCGTACCTCTCTACAAGGTTTTCACTGCAACAATTGTCCCTAGTTGACAGAACAGAAAATTTCATGTGATCAAAAGAATTTCAAAATTTAGATACTCTCTTACTTACAGACTCACAAAAAAGGAAGTAAAGGAAAAGCTGCGATATGGACGGATTAGGGTGAGCTAGTAGAGCTTGGAATTGAGAGAATGAAAATTGAAGAGCATAAAATCTAAAAATATATGACATCAGATGTGGCAGCATTAGTGGCATTAATAATAAGATTAGCATAGAACTACATATCATATTAGCTTAGAATGTCAGTTAATAGACCTATGGCTGTTATAGCATTTTGAATATGAGAAGCTAGGAGCGTATTTTCGTGATAATAATGGTAGTTCAAACGAAGCTGTAATTCGTACTATTTTAAGTAGGATCAACCAGCTGGGTGAAAATGAAATATAGTCATTGGAGGGAAGGAAGAAGCTATCAGAAGATATAATTGACTCAATGAAGGAAGAGAATGAGACTCAGACGCGGGTACTCGGAGAAACCATTAACGCTCTCTGATAGCTGAATGCTGAATGCTTCAGGACAACTGGGGAACCTATAATCGAGAATTGGAGGTTACATGAGAGGAATACTAGTTAATTAAGGGAGAGAGGGATATTTCAAAGGACGAAGCTGAGATTGTTAATTAACTGGTTTGGATCTGGTCAAGGTGCTGTATCTGCGCAAACATGGAGACAAAATTAATTCACCTGACGTTTTATTGCAGTATATGTTTGATAGTATGTGCAAACTTGACAATTAAGCAGTTAATTTCATGGATTTTCTTGTCTGTCATTATTCTACGTCGTTAAGTACAATCCTTGATTTATTATATTGTTTTTGTTTTGTTACTCGAAAGACAGTTTTCTACATTCAATATTCCAGAATATTAGGTTATCTCAAAAACTTTCAGTGTGCTCTGCCGTGTTACTTCTTTCATCCGAAACAGTACTTTATTCAATGCATTTCAGATGACGAGTCTTTCAAGTTTGATTTTGCTACAGGTGATGATATACACAGATGTGCGATTGAACAAATGAAAATGGTAACTGCTTCCGAGCGGAATAGTGACCCAAAGAAGTTCTTTCATGTAGATGTTATATGTGAAGTACTAGATAGTGATATTGATGTTTTGAGGCTGTTCTCTATGATGCGTGTATGTATATTGAAGATCTCCAGATTAATTGGGGCGATAAGAATTGTGTTTCTTTACTTCAACAATTCAAATATGCCTGAAGGAGTCATACTAGGTACTCAGGGGTTTAAGATACGAGGTGATATCATTTGCGTAATCAATGATGATTTTAATATAATGGAAAAGTATTCGGATCTTTTAGAACATAAGTACAAGTTAAAGAGACTGTACGACGTTGAGATGAAACCTTTAGAGAAGTTGGTGCATAAGTGAACGCTTGATATGGGGGTCATTCTGGCTAAAGAATGGAGATCCAGTGGTCTATATACGGGCTCTTCTTCAACTTGTACAACCATGACATGCGTTGCAGCTGTCGTAACTTTTTTAGAAGATATGACGAAAACCAGTTTTATTCTGGAACCTCCAGGATAGCTGATCACCATACTATAGTTACTGGTAATGTAAACCTAGAAGGGATTAATGCCATCTATGAGGAAGGAGAATCAAAACTAGAAGAGGTTGATGACGGCATAACGAAGAGTGAATAACGGGTGCCACAGAATTATCTGAATTACAATCAGAAAATGTTGATTGTGTCATCGATCCTGGGAACATTAATCATTTAAATATTTCATTGATAAGAACCGCCTTCCAAAATATTCGAAGGGGATTGAAACTACCATAGAATTTGTGAAAGAAAATATGGCTAATATGTTAAGGAATATCATGCATATTACGACTTCATCAACGCCGATAGATATTGTCTTCTGGTGTCCCGTATTAAAAGAGGAAATATCTGGAAAAATAGTTGATGTTGTGTTCCTTTACGGTACGCATGTAGAAAGTCATTTTGATATCTTGTTGAACCTTTTGGCAATTACTACCAATAATAATATCATTCCAATTGGCCATATTCTTCACATCAATAATGAGAACACAGAAAACACAATATTATTTCTTGCATTAGTGAAGTAGTATATTCCGTTCAATTGGGATAAAATAAACATCATGTGCGAACAATCAACAGCACTAGAAGGAGGATATCATCGTTATTCGATAAAGTAGGCATAACTTGTTAAGATCATCTGTTTGAAAATTTAATAAGACATATGTCAAGTTGTGTATATCGTTAATTCACAACATACTGTAAGTTTTAAGATAGAAATGAAAGTTTAAGGGTCCGTGATGAGCTTAAACGCCGTTCCCATTAATCAGAAAAGAGGAGACGTAATCTAACATGGACTGAGATAAAGAGAAAGTCTGAATGATTTTCGAAAAGTTGTAGAAATGATAATTTCGAACAGTTTACGGTTAACTCTACCTAACAATTGCACTGCTATATTCAAAGGCTTAAAGGAAATGGGGTGTGAACCTTATCTCACAGTTGAGTATGATGCCACTGGGTGGTTTCACCAAATTTTGGTCTGAATAATGCGTTCAATGATGTATGATTTAGCTTTAAAATGCCCGTTTATCTTATCTTGTTTGTTCTTTTTCTGCTATTTATTTTCCAAATCCTAGTAACTTAACAAGTTAATTGGTCTTATTTTAATATCAATTTCTTCAACTTAATTAGTACCTTCTATTTATTATTTTGTTAGAAAATCGGTTGTATATTAAATGTTGATGTCCAAATACTGCGATTAACTAAATACAAAACTCGTATATAATGCACCTACAACCACGTGGGAATGTCTAAAACAACGGAAAAACCGGATTAACAAGAACATTGTATTCAACTAAAACCCTTTTTAAAATGGGGATCAGCACTCTACTACCAACACATACTAAATTAACATAGTTAGATATAGATGTAGTCCGAATCGTCAACTTTGAAGGACCCTGAGATGAAGATATGTAATTTTACAATTTTGTAAATTATAGTTGAATACAAGATGTCTATTCGTCTTATAAGGACCCCAGATATCACCGTTAACGTTTATTCAACTACTTTTTGGCCATCTAAGGTTCAATGTTTTTTAAAACATAGGATTGATCACTACTGGAATTTTTAAGATTCGCTATTTGTTATTGTTGTTGCTGCATTAAAAAAAGTATTTGATTGTTTCCCTGATCGCTTCGTCATTTTCTTCGTCATTTCAACTAAATCATCGGTACTTTGACATTCTTCCAATTATTTTTATTTTTTTTTTTTAATTTTTCTGTTGCGATCTCCGGATTTTGTTAGTGGTTGCTTTTTACTGGCTGTATATTTTGGTTGCTGCAAAAAAACTAAACAATAATTCTGCTTTTACAAGAAGATTAACTGTTGACTGACTGAGGCTACTTTATAAAGATGTCGACATCTGTCAAAGTTTAAAAACTATATTAAACAACTTTATTTAGGCCAAAGTAAAAAACAAGATATCTTTTATTGGTTTGTCTATATCTTAAAGTTTCATTTGGTTAGAATACAAAAATAAAATACTCTTTTTTTAATACTATAATAACGTCTCTGTGTACCATTCAATGATTATATTATAATGAAATTTGCAGACCAACTATCGGAATCTGTAATTCCTGAATGGAAAGATAAATATATCGATTATAAAATTGGTAAGAAAAGATTAAAGTATCATTATGGTAACCTACCTAAGGATCCATTTTTAGCAAGACTTAATGATGAACAACAACAACCATTGCAACCACAGGATGACAATAACACTAATTTAGCTACTATTGTCAGAGAAAATAGTGGGTTACAATTAAATACAAGAAATGATATCGAAAGTGATAATGATAACGATTTAGATAATTTATCTATTGAATCAACAAGATCAATTTCTGCAACTTCGCATTTAGCAAAATTAAGGAAGAATAATTATTACAGTCGTTCAAATGATTCTGTCACCAGTCTAACTAGATCATCTTCAACGCCAATGATTCCAAATTTCATTACTGGAAATCCAAGAGATGCTAATGGAAATATGTTACGTAGCACCAGTATTAGTGGCGATACGGGAAGTAGTAGTGGAAGTGGAAGTGGAAACGGTAGAAGAAATAACAGACGTAATAGAAATAGAAGTAATAACAATATGAACAATAAAAGTAACAAAAAAAATTTTAATGATAAAAGAAATGCAAACAACTCAAAAAAGGAGAAAATTGTTTATACAAGATTACAGAAACAAGCAATTAAGGATTTTATTGAAGAATGGTTAATTTCGATTGAATTAACTAAATGCAATGATTTCTATATTTGGTTATTAGATGAATGTGGAACAAAATTTGGTGTATTAAAAACTCAGATGCATATGTATAAACTACAAAGTGAAAATATTATTGATCCAACAAGTGATGATAATCAGTCACTAAGGTCAGGGATTGTAGATAACATTTCTACTTATGGTTCAACTATACAACCGATAAATGATGACACCACAGCATTAGATCCTACTAATGAAAGTTTACTTTCTTCCGTCTCGAAATCAAAACCTAAAAGAAAAGCACCTGGGATAAAATCAAACATTAAATATTTCCTGAAACAAAGAAATCTATTACCTTCTTGGCCTAAAAATACATTTAAACATAAGATTCTTGAGGAAAAAGAATTGTCAAGATCTGCGTCTGGTATGTCATTAGCCTCAATGAATAATGGCTCAGACGATGATCGTAACTCTGAAATAAGATATGGTTCTCCAACTTTGAGTGATATTTTAAATCCTGCGAAGGAAACTTTCGCCTATGATTTATCTATGGTTTCTGATGAAATGACATTACCAAGGGCTCAGAGATTATTGAACGAGGCAGTATTAGAATTTTATCTTTTTTTACAATTGGTGAAAGCCTATAGAGATTTAAACGTTACTGGGTTCCGTAAAATTGTTAAGAAATTTGATAAAACTCTAGGTACTAATGAATTACCAAGATTCATGAAATACGCAAGAGACAATTACTCTCTATTTAAACATGTTAACAACAATGTTAAATTAATGGCTCAGCATATGAGAAAGACAAGTTCATATCATATTCTGACTGATTTAGTTCCAAATAGTCCTAAAGATGATCCTCTACTATGGTGGGAAACCAGAGCTAAAACATGGTATTGTACTGATTTAAGTAATACTAGCAAGGATGGTAAAAGGAAGAGAGATAAACTAAAGAAATTAAACATTGAATATACTTTGAATGAAAGTATGATTCATCGTAATAATAGGTCTACATTACAAATGACAACAGCTGGTCTGTTCATTGGTTTCTCCTTCTCGATTTTCGTATACACCTTGTTCATGTCATTCACATCTCCACCATTATCTTACACCAGGAAAATTCTTTTCCCATTATGGGGTGGTTGGTACATGACCTTAATAATGCTTGTCCTATTCCAAGTTAATTGTTTCATATGGCATAGAGCTGGTATTAATTATAAATTTATCATGTTTGGTGAGGTGAAGACAAGAAGTGGCACTCAAATGTATAATAACGATTTTGCTACTACTGGTATTTCTTTGAAATTGTATTACGTGTCTTTTTTTGTTTTGTTAACTTGCATATGTGCTTGGTTTAGTTTTAAGTTACAGCAATTATCACCATGGAGTTTCATCGCAATGGCGTCAGTTTTCTTATTATTTTTTATGCCTCCTCATTTAATTCCATACTGGGATAAAATCGTACAGACTAGAAACTGGCTCATTGTTACTTCAATCAGACTGGCTTGTTCAGGTATTTTCCCGGTCGAGTTCGGTGATTTCTTTTTAGGTGATATTGTTTGTTCATTAACTTACTCTATCGCCGATATCGCTATGTTTGCATGTATTTATTCGACTAATGAACAGGGTCTTTGTGGTTCTTCTCATTCCAAATCTATGGGTGTTCTATCTTCCATTCCAAGTTATTGGAGATTGCTTCAATGTATTAGAAGATTTTTAGATTCTGGAGATTGGTTTCCTCATCTGATCAATGCTATTAAATATAGTTTCGGTGTTGGTTATCAAGCAACATTGTGTGCTTACAGATTGGATCCATTTAATGAACAGCGTAGAACATATTTTATTATTGTATCTACAATGAATTCCGTCTTAACCTCTATTTGGGATTTAATTATTGATTGGTCTTTATTCCAACCTTCTTACAAGAATCTATTTTTAAGGGATGATTTATATCTTGCAGGGAAGAGAAACTGGGAGGATGGTTCTTATAGTCCAAAGAGAAAAGCATTGTATTATGCAGCTATGATATGGGATGTTTTAATTAGATTCCAATGGGTTGTCTATGCAGTTGCGCCTCAAAGTATTCAACAAAGTGCAAAGACCTCGTTTGTCTTAGCACTAACTGAATTATTGAGAAGATTTATCTGGGTTATTTTCCGTATTGAGAACGAACATGTGGCTAATGTGCATTTATTTAGAGTTACAGGTGATTCTCCATTACCATATCCTGTCTTACAAAGTAGTGATACTAGTAAGATTGTTCAACAAGCAAGAAAAACAAAGTATCTATTGCATAGACCAGCTAGTGATGAATCAGAACCTATTATCCAAGGTTCTTCTACTGCACATGCAATGACAAATGTCAAGCAAAGGATCAGACAACCATCTGCAGCATATCATACGTTGGCAAGAAGGAACGCCACGATGTTTGGAAAGATCTCAGATTCTATTCCTTGGGTTCACGCAACAGATTTTCAAAGGCCTGTTGCTACGCCATTAAATGACCCATCGGATATGCAACTGGACAATGGTGATCATTCACCATCTGATAGTGATACTGAATCAGAAGCAGGTGTATAACCAGATCTTTTATAGGTTACTTTCTGATATTTATACAAATGTAAGAGTCTATAATTAGCGGATTATTTATTATTTATTATTTGATACTTTTATTGATCTCGTACACATATTTCAGAACGAGCGTATTCAAATCGTACTGAGGAGAGAATGCAGAAACGTCCATATGTTATGCTTTTGTACATATATAATATTCTGAATACAAGATATGTGAGCGTGGAATCAGATCTTAGATTGGACCAACGTGAAAGGTTCCAGTTTGTTCACATTTTATCTTACTGATACAGTGTATTCCACTTATACAGCTGAAAATTCTTGAACCTTCGCGTAACTTGGTGGATGTAACCCCCTATATATGGATTTAGCCGCCCAGACAGGAAACACGGAAATTAATAAAATGAACAGTAGTTCACCGAGGAATCTCAATGTCTTCATGTACTCAAGATCAAAATATTCCTGCAGGAATGGAACAGATACAACATATAATAAAAATGTTAACAATTCCGTAATAGCCATTATCTTATTCCATGTATTTATTTCTAGTGCAACCATGACTAATTCATTGAACACCAGGACAGTAAAACTGATGGCGACCATCTTCAGAAAATATATCTCTTCAATACCAGTGAATGATTGAGAGAATCCTTGAATAACACAACCTTGATACATTGAAAGTGCACACCAAACAAAAAATGTCTTATAAGAAAGACTTTTACCTTCTGTCAAATCTTTATATAATTCTGGGTACATTTTTGTTAAAGACTCATCAATATCATGGTCTAAAGTCAGTGAAAATACAGGAGCCATAGTATAGCAAGTAGCATAACCTACCATTAACCAACCTTGATAGAGCGCAATTGGTTCAAACTTGGAACATATTGAAAAAACGGCTTGACAAACAGCAATAATCAGACCTCTATGCATGACGAATTGAGCCAATTTGGCAGATCTCTTGTATGAGTTTCTACCATGCCACAATAGTAATTCCGTTAAATGACAGAATTGAGTAATTGAGAAATCAGCAGCTAAAGATGCTTGCTTACCTTCTTTACCGACAATACCAACACCGACGTCAGCACTTTGGATCATACTGACGTCATTACCACCATCACCAATGCAACAAACTCTCTTACCTGTTAATTCACGAATAATTAAAGCAACATCAGCCTTTTGTTGTGGTGTACAACGACATGCAATCACAGTTGGAAGATAAATAGCAACTTCAAAGAACTCTTCTTTATAATGATGTAAGAACATGGCTAGAGAATCACCGTCAATCAAAAGGCATGCATTTCTGTTCACTTTCAAGTACTCTAATTGGTTTAGAGCTCCTTCTGGTTTGGTCAGTTTTGTAATAATATGTACATATTGTCCCCTTGCGATCAATTTAGCACTGATAGAAACACAACGAGCCGTTTCGACTTTATCACCAGTTAACATCCAAATTTTGATACCAGCATTTCTTAGGAGTTCGATAGATGATTTAACATCTTTTTGTAACTTATCTTCAACACCAGTCAAACCTTGTAACTCTAAATCATGTTCTAAATACTTTGTAATGATTCTTGCCATTTCTGTATCACGATTTAACATGGATAAAGAGGCCCTCGAGTAATCCTCTTTGAATTGTTCATAGACCTTCTTGGTTAATTTTTTTCTACCAATTACTAATGTTCTTAAACCTTCACGAGCCATATTACCGGTTTCTTCTTCCAACCAGACGTTACTTTCAACAATCTTAGCCATGACAGTATCGGCACCCTTTTCGAAAAACCAATATTCGTCAGTCTTCTCCTCGTAAACTATAATACCCATACGCTTTGTATCCGAGTTGAATGGGAATACTTGCAGAATTTGGTATGTCATAGTTGTTCCGGTAGCGGTGTGTAACAGAGTAATGGAATGACGATCCCTCTTGAATAGAGAAAGACCAACTGATTCCGTAAATTTAACAATAGCAATTTCATCAGGAGATGCTGCTTGGTAAGTTATTTCATCATCTTCAAATGTTGGTGTAACATTGTGACAGATTGCTAGTGTAACAATCATATCACGTACTCTTGCACCTATTTCATTACTTTTCTTGGTCATAGTTGTAGTTTGGGTATTCTTGCCATTCGGTCCCATCAAATCGGAAACATAATCAGTGACCATATCCATAGATTCAGCACTAAAAGCAGATGAACCTAAATGAATCTTCTTCAGTTGCATATCATTTTGGGTTAGTGTACCGGTCTTATCACTCAAAAGATATTCAATACGTCCCAGATCTTCAGGAATTGTACTCGTTCTAACGATTGTTTCAGCAATTGTGTCATCATGCTCAATTTGATAAGCGTAAACCGACTTAGCCAAGTCCAGATTAACTCTTAACGAAACAGGGATAATTGTGGAGAATAAAATAAGATAACGCATAATATCAACGTACCAATCAGAGTTATTGAAACCAGCAAAAACGACTAACAAAATGGATAGAATAAATACACATGCACATAATATTTTGGAAATACCGTTAATTTCCAACTCCAACAAACCTGTCTTAACAGTTGGGGAGGTAGTGTTCATTGCCTGTCTTGTATCCTTACCAGTATAAATAACACAGGCTACACAATGACCTGTCGATGCTACTACAGTATTAGCCCACAAGGTATTATCAACACTCAACGGAGATGAAGAAGAACCTTTATAAGTTAATTTTCCTAAAAATTTATTGATGTTTTTTTCAGGAGCAGAGGCTGTTAGACTAATCTTATTTTGCAAATCCTCTTCTGTGACATTCTGAGTTAGTGGACAAGCTATTCTTAATTTCCAGTCTGTTTCACCATCTAATTGATCGGTTTTGATGAAGGATTCTCCAGAAGGTTCGCTAGACTGTAATAAAATTAAGTCAGCCGGAACTCTATCACCTTTATTTAACTTGATAATATCTCCGACCTTTAAATCTTTACTTGGTACCAATGCTTGTTTACCTACTACTTGGTATAATTCATTGTTTGATTCCCTATCACGTCTTCTTCTCTGGATGTCATCCATAGCTTCTTTCAGCATAGTAACAGTCAAGACAAACGCTAACGGTACTATATATGAGGATAAATACCCAATTCTTAAAGCTGGAATAGCTTGTGATAATGCCACCACCAGGAAATAAAGATTGTAGAAAAATTTAAATTGTTCGTAAAGTAATGTTGGTACAAATGTAACAGCATTATATTTGGCGTTCGAAACCTCATTGGTAGGGTATTTATACTTGTCATACACCGGTGTTGTATCTGGATATATCTCTCTTTCAGTCAGATTATCATTTAATGAGATTGATGATTTACTTCTACGTAAACCTAATGCACCACCATTGATGGCATTCTTCAGCATTGAAACAAATGAATTGAAACCGTTAGACCTTGGGATACTTTGGAATTTACGTGGGTTATTACTACTGATTGAGTGTGGATCGTTAGCGCTACTTCCTTCTATCAAAGGACGATTATCTCTTTCAATAGATATACCATTATTGGAATTATATGAATCAGCTGCTCCCATTGAAGTCATTTCAAAGCTATCCTTGCTGTCTGCAACCGATTTTCTACTTAAATTATCTGTATTTTTACTGATCTTTAGATTGTCCAAAGCAGCGTCGAATGAATTATTAAACTGTAGATCGAAAGAATCGAGACTATCCCTTCTATCTCGATGGCCAAAAGTTGGATTATTGTGAAATTTACTTGAACTTTTCCCAGAACTTGGTAACATTTGTTCTCTTAATGGAGGAAAAAGATTAAAATAAATTTGAATTTGAAAATAAAAGTATCGAGACTATTACCAGTTTATCGATGAACTATTATTTATATATCTTTCTTCCACCTTGAGTTAGTTATAAGTATCTATAGTCTTAACTCCGTATGTGCTGCTCTTTATTCTTATTTTAAAAAAGGTATTGGATATTTGTAAACGATGGATAATTTTCTAGATAACTTTTCCACAAATATTTTAATTTTAATAGAATTTGCTATTATAAAATGATGACAGAATAATTGAACGCTATGGCTGCTTTTGTTGTATATAGCTTTTATTAACCGATGTCAGGAATTGTGATCTTGTCCTAATTTTTATAAAAGTAGGCACAGGTTTGTCAACCTTCTTTTATTAGTTACATTGGTTACGTACGCTAACCGATGATAATTAAACGCAATCACAAGTCCATTTTTCAGTTTTGGCTAAGCCCTTTGCGTCAAGGTGACCCGATTAACGTTAATTATTTATATGTGATGTACGGGCTTATATATGATTTGATAACATCCATATGGTTATAATCTCAAATTACTAATTACTAATACGAAGTGTATCAATGTATGTGTTGAGTATTTATTTGAAAAGTTGTTAATCTATAAAATATTTACTAGTTTTCTAGTATGTTTTCGGGAGCTGTGTCTAGCGACTATTCGGTTTAAAGATATTATGAATATAATGGATCATAAAAAGAACGGTATGAATGCATAAGGGGCAACTTCCTCATCATGAAACTTTGTTTTGTAATATTTCTGCGTTTCAATTGCAGATATGCCAAGACTTGCAAATATCCATACAACAAGCCATACAAATTCTATATTGTAAGATAATAATGTCGAATATATTATTAATTCATCCAGGTAATGAGGTGATGAGATAAATTTGAACATTCTTTTCTTAGGTAAAGAGTATTTCACTAGTTCAGATAATACTTTATGATTAATAAATTGATCCCACGATGCAATGATAAATATAATAAATGACCCGATTTGTAAGTGTTTCGGTATGGTACCTTCTTTCAATTTAATATTCATTATTATATGCAGCACAGAATAAAACCATATACCGACTACGTAATGCGCCCAATTCATTCTCGATTTACTTGTGTATTTGCTTACATAAAGTGTTTCATATAATCTTCTTAAAGAATGGAATACTATCAACCAAGGTATTGCGTAGCTTGGATATGTAATGCATGTCATTATGGATAGTATTGTTGATAGAATATAGAAATGTGAAAACCAAGCTTTCGGTACCGTAAAGTGTATAATTGTATCAAATAATCGGCTCAATTGGTTCTTAGATTCATCCTTTTCTGTATCACATCTCGTTATTAAGGTCTTACCGTATTGTAAGAAATCTGGAAGTATAAACTCAGCCAGTAGTAACGAGAGTAGGCCTACTATGAAACTGAGTCTGTAAAGACACGTTACATACGGTATAAATGTATTCAGTATTGTAGCCATCTTGAAGAGCATGATATATGTCCTATTGTTTCAAAACTAATACGTATCTCTGGTATTTAAATACAGTAGGTTACCTTCTTTTCACCTCATCTATTTCAGACCATTGACCTGTCTTTATCTCGCAGTAAACAAATATCGGGCATGAATAACAACTGAAAAATTCACTACATACAGAAAATTAGCATCGCTTTTCTAGAGATCCTTTTTAATAATGACATATATTTATATTTTTTTAATGTTTCATATATAGATATTTAAAATGAGAATATTTATCGATATATATCCCTTCTTACAATAAGAGGAAGATATTATATTATGTGTTTTTAGAAGATATTCCTCTAAAATATCATTCTTTCGTTATTATGATGACTATTGTACAATGCTAAATTAAGAAAAAGAATCCCATATTGGTTTAACGACCAGTATATTTCTTTTCAAATGGTCTAAGAACATTATATACGATGAATGCCCATGAACCACCCATTTCGAAACCAATATCACCACCATGAGGACCAATTAAGCCACCAATTTCACCTGTCCAATAAGTTTGTGACATACCTAATGCGACACCGAATGCACCTGCGATTAAAGCAGTTGTACCAGCGATACCGATTGGTAATCTTGATGGAGTATCCCAATCAGCAATGTTATAACCACCGAAACCCTTTCTATAGAAGAAATGTTCGGATGCGGAGATTGCAATGTAAATAGCTAAATAATAACCAATAGAATCCATGAAACTTTGCATGAAAGTTTCAAAATAGTAACATGCAGGAATACCAATACCTAAAGTGAAAGCATTACCTGCCATAGTCCAAGCAACTCTTGGCACCTTTGATAATGGTTTCCATAACGCCTGAACAGATAAAGCGATGGTATACATATTTGGAATATTGTTAGCAACGGTAGACATGGCTAATAAGACGCAACAAAATTGACCGAAACCATGTAATGAGTTTGGTACTAAAATGGCATATGTAACACCACCAATGGCGTTCTTATCATAGTAAGCTTTCCATTCTGGGTCATTTAGAGCAGCGGCACCTGCAGCTGCACCGATAAACATAGTGAAATATAATGGTAATAGTAATCCAATCATTAATGAAAAGAACATCTTAAATTTATTAGTATCTCTTGGCATGTAAACGGTATAATCTGCTGCATAAGTTGTCCAACCAGCTGCAAAACCGAAAACAGTAGTACCGAATGATAATACACCTGCAGCGGTAGCTGGACCACCACCCCATGGACCATTAGTAAATTTACCGGAAATTTTCAATCTTGCAATGATAACTAAAAAGACAGCAAAATTTGGAACCCATGACCATTTTTCATACATGTGAATAACGTTATAACCAAAAAATGTGACCAAGACAGTACAACCAACAATGATTAAACAACCTGCCCACAAAGGACATTCATGTGGAGTGTTAACCATGTTCAATAATTGAGCGGATGCAACTGTATTAACGATACCCCAACCGATACAAGCAATGATATTAATAACGCAAAATATTCTCGCCGTTACATTACCGATTAAGAACCTTGACAGAATCATTTGTCTTAAACCGAATTCTGAACCAAATACAGAGAAAAATGCAACCCAAAATGCACCAAAGATATTAAAAAAGATAATGACTAAACATGAAGTACCAAAATTTAAACCATAAACCATTGGACCTAAACCACCTAATGCATAAGCTGCAATAACCATATTTGCAGAAAACCACATTGAAGCGGCGTTAACCATTGAACTATCTGTCTTTTCATCATCTTCAATAGGTTCAACACCTTTAGTTTCTGCATTTAAACTTGCAGCAAATCTACTAATTAACGATAATTTAGTCTCTTCAACTACAGCTTCTGATACTTGTTCTTCGAAATCATAAATTGGAATAGTCTTAAAATCTTGAGAACCTTTCTCCAAATCGTTCATTTCATATACTACATCTCCGTCCATTTTACTATTACCTACCACAGAACCTCTATGGTTTAAATGGGAATCACTATCACTCATCATTTAAATATTAGTAGTAATTATAGTTTTATAGCTTACGAAGTTTGAATATATTTTTAATAATTTATTTTCCTTAATCAATTTAAAATCAGTGTTTTTTGTAATAAGTCTACTTTCAATTCTGGGAAAAAGAATAAAATAAATGTATGTATATATATGTGTCTCTATTAATGAAATAGAAGGTAGAAAAAAATGATGATAAAATTTCACCAAGCCTTTAATTAAAATAAATTAATTAAAAAACTAAATTAGAGATGCGTTTAAAGAAAACCGTGTAAATCTGCAATATAATGAATTTCTTACTCATTCATTTTGCAGAATATAAGGAATCTCTAACCATGATAGTGAAAATATTGATGACCTTAACTGAAAAATTTATCCTGAAAAATATTTTTCAGTGTTTCTTGTAGAAGCAATAGCGGTAGAAACATTTGCACACGAAAGGACTTGTGATAATCTCACCTCTTTCTCTGCGGAATTCGTTCTTTTCAAGTAGAAGTAGTAGGGTATATCATTTATCGATGAGGGCTCATTCGTTCACGGAAGTAACCGCACAAACCAAAATTTCTAATTTTCTGCTCGTTTCTTTTTTCACTCCCTCTGCCTAAAAAATTGTGCGCCTTCTCCTGAGATGAGGCCGTCTTGAGTGATGTGGAATTATTTTGTCCCTAGCGAAATTGCTGTACCAATCAAAAAAAAAGGACCACGTCCCCTCACAATTTTTTGTTCTGCACTTCTTGAGGGATACCTTGTAGAAATTGATTCGTTTGCCTCTGCCGAGAGTTTGCCTTTATTGTCTGTACTGCACTTTCTCTCAGAAAATGACTAGCCATCTTAATTATATTATATTATCAATTTTAAATGCAGCTTAGAGTATTGGTTCGTTGATCAATTTCTGACAGAATACGTAATAATATCTGGGATATTGGTTGAGATTTTAACCCATCTTCTTTTTATTGGAAGGAGCGGAGATAGTTAACAAAGTTGACTCTATATTGGCAGGATGAAAGAAAATCCGTAATTATGCATGCCAAGGAACTTAGTAACTATTCCATTACTTTTTCTATTTTCCCTGTGTTATGGGAGCCTCTTCGAGAATTGCGTTGACATTTACAGGATCTGTTCTTTTTAAGATTGTGTTGCGTGAGCGACGGTTTTTGGATCCGGACTTATTTCTTGAACCTATAGCAGGTCAGTTGGTAATGGGCGTATCCGGTTTATTCTACAGTCGTATATGTCTAGTATTATTGTTATATATGAATAAAAGGACGGGTAGCTTTTTTGTTCTTTACGGATGCAATGATTATAGTTCGGGTATACATATCTCTGAAACTATAAGAATGGTTGAACTAGCTGGAACTACGTATTCTAATAAACTCTGGAAAATAATATCGAATAGTAAGCTTTCAGTCGCAGTTAAACAATTTATAACTTGTAAAATTCAACAATATCATTGAAATATATTTTTTATATTACATATTCCATGTTTGTTAATGATATATCAGTGTCAAATAAATTACTTCCTAAATCGTAATTAATGACACTTTCAATACTAATAATATTGCAATCTTTTTTTTTGAAATTTTGAAAAATCTTCACTTGAAGTCAAGAACATATTTTAATTATTGTAATATTTGATTATTCTCCTATATATATATATTATATTAAATGGTAATCATGCCGTACTTTTTTGCCACATGTTAAATATATTCTTGCGATTTTGACTCTGCTGATAAGAGTCGTATGTTGATACAGACTAAAAGGGCCCCACGAAATCCCCATACACCACGCGCTGTTAGTTCCGTGTATTTTTTTACAGAAGAAGAAAAAATAAAAACGACACAATTTAGCAATGCTATGTCTCAAGGGAAAATTTAGATAAATAATATAATTGAATCTGTTAGCACGGTAAGATATCGGAACATGAGTGTTTCACCAACATGGTATAATTTTTCACAATAGCATGCACGTTGAAGGGTTTCAAAAAATGATATAATCGTTTTTCAATATTAGAAATTATTGTGACACACATCTGTAAAAAAAATTCAGTAAAATGACAATCATTAACTATTCGTTTCTTAATTTTTCTTCAGTAGTTTTAAGAAAACCAAGCTACTTATCTGAAGGTGACAATTAGTAATTGATGTTATCTGACACATTTCTGGGAATAATAAATACGGATTGTCTTTCAGATAACATTTAGAACTTCGTACTGTCCTTAGGTAATTGTGCTCTAGAAATGTACCAAATTATTAATAACCTTCTTAAATACTATATGTGATATGATATTGTTATCTGACATTGTTGAACTGTAAGTAATATAAATATCACTACGATCGAGGAATATATCGATATTTTATATACCAAAACAAGGTAAAGGGAACAGATGTAATTATCTAAATCAAGTATGTTCTTATGGTTTTCTTGGTATTGTATCTTGTTATTATATTTAATGGTAATTTGAGAGCTGCTATGTATCATCTTATCCAGATATTATATAAATGAAGTATTAATTTTAACATTTACTACATATTTATTGAAATCTCTGAAAACATTATTTCAGTTGAACATGAAAAGTAATAAAATTAAGGATCTCAACAGAACAGTACAAATCTAATAAACTCCCTGTTTCATTCATATGTGATGGATCCTGTTATTGTAATGTCATCAGGCATAACCCTCCAGGTTATCTCCCTCCATTTCAAGAAAGATTAAATCTGGATAAAAGTTCGTGCACTGCCTCATGCAAACAAATAGCACATATCGTTCCATTAACTCCACATTGGCTAAATTGTTAAAAGAAATGTTTAGTCTACATGTACGCTTGTTTTGTAAGATTAATATCGACTACTTAGAGACAATTAGATTCAACTATTAATATAACTATTTCTCAAGATATTTATGTATTGAAAAAATCTTATAATTCGGGTATGTCGGATAATGACAGTCACATGTATCAAAAACGATGTAAGAGTGGTGAACGACACTTTTTTTATTTCAAATACATTATTAAATGTTAATAATTATAGTTTAAAGTAGATGTGGTGTGAATGTGTTAGGATTATTGACATCTTGGAGATAATATGTATATACTGCGGGTGATGGAATTGAATGTAGGGCACAGGCTATATATCATTATGTAATAATCTCA
Organism: Kazachstania sp. M6911; assembly: GCA_037040125.1. Taxonomy (NCBI): domain Eukaryota; kingdom Fungi; phylum Ascomycota; class Saccharomycetes; order Saccharomycetales; family Saccharomycetaceae; genus Kazachstania; species Kazachstania sp. M6911. The sequence continues at coordinate 17,875 of JAXQGP010000392.1, forward strand.
TATGGTCCAAGCTGGTTCGATTTGGTGTTATTATGAGATTTATGTAGAATTTTGATCAAAAAGATATTTGAGGATAAAGCTTCAACTACGAATCACCACATTTATAACATCCAGCTCTGTAGAAAACTGACAAACTCTTTCAGAAACGTATAATTAGTTATTTCTTCAGGAAGTACAAATTTCAATTCACTATTTGAACAGTCTAACATTTCATCAAGGAATGCTAAGATCATTAGTGTTATATATTAGCGTAAATATCATCAACATATAAGTAACTTAAACTTGCTGATTAGCATCTAAGATGTCATTTTAAAAAGACTTGAAGCCGTTCGATAGATGAACTGTTTACTAACGAACAAAATATCACAGAAACAGAACATCACCTTTGTGTATAGATAAACCGCCTTTTGAATTGCGGAAACATATCTCCGCAACAATACTGTGTAAATTATTGTTTTACTCTTTGAGAAAATTTGATACTATACGTGACTGGAGACAGTAAATTCTCGTACAATGGTATCAATCTATCGGTTAGCTTTTGGTGTGACTAAGCTTCAAATGTCTTGATCGATAAACAGATATACACCCTTTATCAATCACATTATATAAAGACAGGTCAATCAGTAATTCAAACGAACTAAAAAAGTCTTATTCTTCATTGTTATTATACAAGATACCAAACTGATAATACACAACCGATCTATCTAACTATGTTCTTGAGAAACACCTTATTCAGAGCTCCAATTGCCAGAACTTTAACTACATTAACTCCAGTTGCTACTAAATTGGCTCCTCCAGCTGCTGCCTCTTATTCCCAAGCTATGAAGGCTAACAATTTTGTCTACGTTTCTGGCCAAATTCCATATACTTCAGAAAATAAACCTGTTGAAGGTTCAATCTCTGATAAAGCCCATCAAGTCTTCAAGAATATCAGTAATATCTTAGAAGAAGGTAACTCTTCTCTAGATAAGATTGTTAAAGTTAATGTCTTTTTAGCTGACATTAACAACTTCAAGGAATTTAATGGTGTATATGCTCAATATTTCAACACACATAAACCAGCTAGATCATGCGTTGCGGTTGCTGCATTACCATTAGGTGTTGATTTAGAAGTTGAAGTTGTTGCTGTTGAAAAATAGAAATTTATATATGATCTATAATATGGTTTATATTTAATAAATTACTAGTGAAATGGTATTTACATTAATGAATATTCAATTTAATTATGAAGTTAACCTTTTGTATGTAAATAATTTTGTTTTATTATTTCCTGGCCTGCTATTATTTGATTGAAGCTTGCAAATAGAATAACTCAAATTTTTAGACTGCTTATAATTAATTATATGTGTGATGTTAAGATGTTAATTATTTATCGGACTGTTTGGGTTTTTAGAAATTTTTTTAGAAATTTTCACGGATTTTTCAACAAACAATTTTAATTGCCCATTCCATTTTTACCAAGATATTGTTGTTATAATTTTCAGTGACGCGGAATAATAATCGATTAATGAAAAATTTCAGAAGGACATTCTGTCTGGATATTCCTTGTCAGGAGGGAAAATCTTTCTCTTCTAACGGGATACCTCCCTAACTGCACCTATCTTACTTTACCAAATAATCTAGATAGGCGGACAACTCCTCACTAGGATGGGAAATTAGACGGAATATCCCTGTTGAAGTTCTGTTTACGCTCCTTTTACACTTCTCATCACCGTAATCTACCATTTGGTAATACCAATGTTTAACAATTTCATACCTTGAGAGAGGCTCGATATGGTATCCTCTTAGATTGTAACGTACCTAACAGTGTTGAAGATCCATTCTAATAATAATGAATCCAGTGACATAGATAGTATTAATATATACGATTTAATATATATATTTATCTAATAAAACTTTATAACGTAAAATTTCTTTGAATATAACAGCGAATTAAAATCAACCAAAGATGGCTCAACGTGTTACCTTTAGAAGAAGAAATCCATGTATGTTATTAAAATACTTTGAATGAGTTAAAAGAAAAGTGGTGAAATTGGGAATTTATAAGAACAAGACATATGATGTGGTCAAGAGATAATGACGAAACAGTTATAGATTATTCCATTTAAATGGATTTAGAATAAATAATACTATAGAAAATGAAATATTAAGATATGAGGAAAAATAGTTGATATCACCAAGCATTTAAAAGAACAAATAGTTAAATATACATTATGATAAAAGCAGGAGATTAGACTACAACAAAATAATGATAAATATTGAAGAACTACCAGAAGTACCGATCATGAATGTTTGTATATTTAAAACGGGTGTGCCACAAATCCACAGATAATTGCAAATATACTGTACCCGATTATATCAAAGCAGATCATATGAATCATATTTCCACCAATTAATCATATCAAATCACATTATTGAATTAAAATACTAACAAATATTTATTTAATTTATTGTAAATCATTTTGACCCATTTGAAATACACTGAATTAACATCTCTATCTTTTTTAAATAGACAACACCCGTTCTAACAAAATCAAGGTTGTTAAGACCCCAGGTGGTATCTTACGTGCTCAACACGTTAAGAAGTTGGCTTCCAGACCAAAGTGTGGTGACTGTGGTATTGCTCTACCAGGTGTTTCTACTCTAAGACCAAGACAATACGCCACTGTTTCCAAGACTCACAAGACTGTTTCCAGAGTTTACGGTGGTTCCAGATGTGCTAACTGTGTTAAGGAAAGAATTGTCAGAGCTTTCTTGATCGAAGAACAAAAGATCGTCAAGAAGGTTGTTAAGGAACAAACCGCTGCTGCTCAAAAGGCTGAAAAGAAGGGTAAGAAGAACTAAAGGAAATAGTTCATTAGTTATCTAAAATATTAATTTTTATTCTATATATTATTATCTAATCATTATAACCTTTACTCACTTATTAATTATAAAACTAAGCGATTCAATACGTTATTTTACATAGTAGGTTAAACAGGGCCGTTGTTGACCTGAAAGAGGAAACACACATACCTCATTAAAGCTCGAAACCTATCATCACATTGATATACATAGCCAGCATGAATGAGCCATTAATGACAGAGTATTAACTAAAACCATTCAAGATTATTAAAAGTATATTATTTTATTAAGAAATTATCTGTGTATATACTTAATTTTATTTCTATCAATGAATGTTATATAAAGATTAGATAAATGTAAATGAATCATAAGTAGCTATATTCAAGTAAGATGTAGCAAACTTTCTATTTTGGTTTTGTTGTTTTTTTCGTAGTTTGATTTGTTTTAAAAAATGGTAATAATAATATTAATTATTAATTAAATTACCATTTTAGTAAGTCATCCTTAGCGTATAAGTAATCAGTGAAGATTAATTCAACTTCGTCTGTGACTGGGTCGTAACCACCAACCTTAATAGATTCGTGGTTCTTAACGATGATGTCACAACCCTTTTCGATTAAGAAATCTAGATCGAAAGTAGTAGCAATACCAACAATCTTACAACCAGCAGCCTTACCAGCAGCAATACCAGCTGGAGCATCTTCGAAGACAAAAACCTTGGACTTAGATGGGTCTTGTTCGTTAACTGGGAAACCTAGACCGTTTCTACCCTTGGTGTATGGTTCTGGATGAGGCTTACCGTTCTTAACATCACCAGCAGTAATGAAGTTGGATGGTCTTTTAATACCTAGGATATCGAACCACTTGTGAGCCATTTCCCAAGTACCGGAAGTGGCAACAGCCCATTTTTCCTTTGGTAGTTTGTTTAAATCGTTACATAACTTAACAGCACCTGGAACTTCAATGGAATGTTCACCGAATTTATCTGGAATAGAACCTTCTAATTCAGCAACGAATTTTTCATCAGCGAAATCTGGAGCAAATTTGGCGATGGCATCGTAAGTTCTCCAACCGTGGGAGATGTGAATAACGTGTTCGGCATCGAA
>JAXQGP010000393.1:0-21240 GCA_037040125.1 Kazachstania sp. M6911
CTTAATTTGTTCCGGGTACCTTAATGCTATATCAATATATGTTTCGAAATCTTTCTCGCCTGAATCTCCAATTAATAAAAATTGTTTCTGTGGGAAATCTTGTAAAATTTGTTCAATGTTATCCATTTTTTTATTTGAAGTTGATGTATTCATTATACTAGCAAATAAACTTCCGGCATATTGTTTTAAGAAAATTGGACCATAGGGTAAAGTTCTCATGATATAATTATGTAAAATTGGGAATAATTGCAAAGGAGAATTTGAAACATAGAAGAAATCTGCATTAAATGTTTCAGCTAATGAATTATACCACTGTGGAATTCCATCAATGATCCAATCTTCCCATTTAGTAACGAAAACATTTTTAAACATTGATTTTTTATCCCCTGTCACACCTGTATGTTTAATTGTATCATCGATATCACTTATGATCCCTATCCCATTTGGTTTAATATAGTGAGTATTATGTATTGTACTAATAATTTTAGGGAAACTTGATGGAGTATCAAGTGTAGTTCGTAGCTGTTGTGGAATATAATCAGTTTGTATAGTAGTCGAAAGGAAACCTCTTGGATCTGTCTCTAGAAATTGAGTATTTTGAACTCTCTGTTCTGAATCTAATGAATCTACTATTATTCTTGCATTTGGTATATTTCTTGATAAGAATCCATTTAATCTGTCCTTAGTTAGTGTAGATTGCTCCTTTAGATACTGTCTACATAGACTTAAAATAATTTTATTCTTTCTTGAATTTTCATTCCCTGGGGCACTTACATTTAATCTTAGACGTGTCAAAAATCTTGAATTATTAGTAAAAGTATATGTTGGATATACTAAAATTGTTGTATCTAATGGTAAATTTGAATTATCTAAATTATTATTAAACCATCTTTGTTTTGATAATTGTTCCATTTTAATACGTCTTCTTAGACGATATAATGAGCGCCAATTTGTCATTCACAATTTGTGATTAATAAATATATAATTGTGAAATGTATATCTTAAATATCGTTTAGAAGAAAGAAAATTTAAAAGCAAACGAAGTATAAGATGTCAATCAAACCTTTTAAAAGTTGTATAGAAATGTATGTACAGACTATTTAAATATTTGAAAATGCAAAGCCTAAAGTAAGAGTGTTGTCCGTATATCAAAAATAAAGAGCGAGTAAAAAAATGAAATTTCTTACAGAGCGAAAAATTAAACAAATTTGAAAAAGCGAGTATCAATCTATATATAATAACGTAAACAAATATATATATAAAAAATCACGTAAACATATATACACACACACACAAACAAACAAACTTTTACATAGAGAGAAGGTACACGAGCATTACGCTATGACTAATTTAATTGAACAAAGAGATCAAAAATTAAAAGAATTACAACAACTTACTACGATAAGTCAATTAACTGAGGATATTAAGTCACAATTAGATTTATTGAGTTTAGAAGTGATTAAATTGGAAGATAATTCTACAAACGTTAATGATGTCATTGCCATATGGGATAATATTTCAAGAGCTGTATCACAAGCTGGTATTGGTTTATTACGTTATGTAGATAGCGATTATGAAACTAATGAAAGTGGTAATAATGATCAAGACAAGACCAATAATGTGCCATTACCGGAGACTCTAGTACGTATGTTACTTCCAGAATCCCAAGAGCAAGATGAGAAATTGTAATAACGGCATATTGATCAGCCATCATTACTCGCGACACCTATTTGCCCTCGAGATGGTCCATATGTTCGGTCACCCACTCTCTTCGTTAACAGCTATCGGAATTCTTCGGAACCGAGAACGGAAATTGTTTCCGAAGGTCCCCCCTCTTTAGACCCCGCGGGGAGGGGAGGCGCGCGACAACCCCCAGAAGCCGTCGCACGCCGGGACAATATATTTTAGGGGACTACGTACATAATGCCATCATTCTTCAATAATAATAATAATAGTAATAATAATGCATCACCAAACGTTTTCTCTCAAATAGTTTCATTGGTAGCCGGTGTATGTACCCCTAAACACACAGTCTAAGGAAATCGGATTTACAGAGAATATATCGTATCGCAATAAAACAGATACGGCTGGAGGGATCTATTTTTATATTATCACTGTAGTAGCCATCACCATCAGAAGATGGTGATGGATAATGATGATAGTACAACGGGGTTAGGGAGGAGTTGTACATGTCCATATATGCAATAACTGTACCTAACACAGTGGGAGAGGAGATAATTAATTATTAGTGATTAATTATAGGCAAACTATTGAACAAATATGCCAAGAGATATTTTCTATACTACTGTATCTTATATGTACACCCTCTAGCTCTCTAGCTGTTCAAACCCGTGATTGAATGTTTAAGGAGAAAATACGTCCATCTATCGAAACATTTTTTCTATTTATATTATGTCAAATTTATATTAATACAGGAATTATTCATTATTATAAAAGATACACCAATACATATACCTATACCTATATATATGTAATATTATTATCATTAACATTATTATTTCATTTCTAATATAAACCAAACACAATATATATAACAACAATATGACAATATCAATAGGAGAAGCAATATGGGCTTCAGTTAAACCAATTATTAAAATTTATTTAATCATTCTAACAGGTATAATTTTGAGCAAATTAGCTTTATTATCTGTTGAAACTACACGTGCAATATCGGATATTGTGCTAGCAGTTTTATTACCATGTTTGGCATTTAATAAAATTGTAGGATCCCTAGAGACTAAAGATGCCAAAACCGTTGGGATCGTCGCCATAAGTGCTGTATTAGTATACGTCACAGGGTTCGGTGCAGCCTACTTAGTGAAAAGTTTATTACCTTGTCCGCCAGAATGGCAAGGTGGTATCCTGGCAGGTGGTATGTTTCCAAATATTTCAGATTTACCAATTGCTTATTTACAAACAATGGATACATTTGTATTTACAGAAGAAGAAGGTGCAAGAGGTATTGCAGTAGCAATCATCTTTTTAGCAACCTTTTTACTTTGTTTATTCAATTTAGGTGGATTTAGATTAATTGAACATGATTTTAAATATGCTGATATCGAATCACAATCAATAATAACACCTTCATTAGATGTATCAACATCTTTTACAAAAGAAGATGAATCAGGATCGCCTTCATCCTCTACATCTTCGTCTGCATCTGCATCTGCATCCTCGGCACAGTCTGATAATGACTTACAACCTAATGGTCAGGAATCATTGTATACATTGGATAGTCAATTGGCATCCCTAGCACCTACACATACGAGAAGTAGTGTGGCTCCAACTGCAATTTCATCATTACCTTCAGTGTCAACTTTTTCATCAATGACACAACCTTCTTCTGTACAAGCATATGGTGAAGAATCATCGACGGCAGCATCAGCAATTACTGGCGGTAGCTCAACACTGAGTAGATCATGTACTTGTCCAGCATGTCTTGCCTCATCAATGACATCGTCATCCCTATTATCAACAGATTCGCATAATAATTTAAGACATAGAAATAGAGCAGATTCGATGAATACTTTACATTCCGTAAGATCTATTGATCAAAGAACATCATTACCATTACAAGGTTTACCTGATGTGATTCATGAATATTCAAATGTTGATCAATTCGGGAGACAGAGACACGCATCATCTGCATCAGGTTTTTCAAATACTACAATTTATAGTAATATGGATGGTTCAACATATGAGGGATCCCTAGATGATGAAAAGAGACAAGATTTATCAGTAATGGATCGTATTAGATCAGCTAAGTTAACAAGAATTATTACTTCCGATGCTACAGTTAATAAACATGATATTGATGTATCCGGTGATCAAATACTACCTAGAATTATAATGAAATTACCTGGTTCTCATTTGTTAATGTTTTTTTTAACAAATTGTTTAAGACCTTGTTCCGTCGCCGTATTCGCTGGTTTATTCATTGCATTTATGCCTTGGTTAAAGGCTTTATTTGTCACAACAAATAATACTCCATATGTTGGTTTAGCACCAGATCAAGAACCTGTATTAAGTTTCATTATGGATTACACAGGATATCTAGGTGCTGCTTCGGTTCCGTTTGGTTTATTACTATTAGGTGCCACATTAGGTAGACTACAAATAAGTTCATTGTATCCCGGTTTCTGGAAAACTGCCACATTATTAGTCATTTTAAAATTATGTGTAATGCCAATCTTTGGTGTCCTATGGTGTGATAGATTAGTTAAAGCAGGTTGGTGTTCATGGGAGGAAGATAAGATGGTATTATTTGTAATATCAATGACTTGGGGTTTACCTACAATGACTACATTAATTTATTTCACAGCAAGTTATACACCTCCTGATTCTCCTGAACATGTACAAATTGATTGTACTTCTTTCTTTATTGTATTACAATATCCTCTTTTGATCATCACTTTACCATTTTTGGTAACTTACATGTTAATGGTACAATTAAAAGCGTAGACTGCCGCGGCATTACAATTTCATAGAAAAAATAGATATTTTGGACCATTGGAGCTTGGAACATCCGTACCTTTTCAGCCTCCGAACTGTCCACCCTCACATCGCATTATATAAAATTTGCATTTTTAAAAAATTACCTTCTCTACAATAAATATTCTTAAGTAAAAAGTGATAGTACATTTACGGAGTTCACAGACAAATTGCGTAGCCCGGTGAACAAAAAGCACCACGGCGCGAGCTCTGAAAATAAATAAAATATCTTGTTGTTTCGTACTAGTAATTATGACACTGCTGATTTGCAAAAATGAAACTTTTTGCAAAAATAATTTTCAATGTAAGCGATGATGCTCATGGTGATGTTCTGCCATAGTTAGTGCACAATTCCAGTATGAAATTTCATAACTTAGTCGTCATTTGTACGGTCTAATTCTCTTCGTATCAATCAACATTACTGTACACCACTATGGATAGTAACTTCACAATAATACCAATAGTAGTAGTAGCCTTATTATATCTCACATATATATAAACATTGCTTTATAAAATTTTGTAATTAATAGTTCTTGCTTCAGTCAACCGAACAACTAAACTAACATAAAAATGTCTGCTAAGATCCTATCTGCTGCTCCAACTGAATTGGAATTACAAGTCGCTCAAGCTTTCACTGAATTAGAAAACTCTTCTGCTGATCTAAAGGCTGAATTAAGACCATTACAATTCAAATCTATTAGAGAAATTGATGTTGCTCAAGGTAAGAAGGCTTTAATTGTCTTCGTTCCAGTTCCACAATTAGCTGCTTACCACAAGGTTCAAACTAAATTAACTAGAGAATTAGAAAAGAAGTTCCAAGACAGACACATCATCTTCTTAGCTGAAAGAAGAATCTTACCAAAGCCAGCTAGAGGTGTTAAGCAATCTCAAAAGAGACCAAGATCCAGAACTTTAACCGCTGTTCACGAAAAGATCTTAGAAGATATGGTCTTCCCAACTGAAATTGTTGGTAAGAGAGTTAGATACTTAGTTGGTGGTAACAAGATTCAAAAGATCTTATTAGACTCTAAGGATGTTCAACAAATCGATTACAAATTAGAATCTTTCCAAGCTGTTTACTCCAAGTTAACTGGTAAGCAAATTGTTTTCGAAATCCCATCTGAAACTCATTAAGCGATTTTTAAAAGTATAATAAATTAGGAAATTGGAAAATATAAGAGAAGATTGTGTTTCTGTTGGTATATAGTGGCAGACACACCTTTTTTTACATTATCCCATTCTTTTATATAATATTACATATTTTTTATCTCATCATTTAATAAAGTATCAAAATCATTAACATTATAACAAGTAACAATAGATAAGTACATACATGAGGATTATTATAACTTGTATGTCGACAATCAAATGCTCTTCTGTAAAACTCGGCTACATACAGAAAATATTACGGAGAATATAGAAAGTCAAGAAAAAAAAGGAAAGTTTTTATAAACATTGAAAAATTACTAATAATCATAGATCAATCAATATAAGGAAATAGAAAGGGATAAAGGAACACATTCTAAAATCAAAATATAATAACACTGAGAAAAATGACTACACCTGCAAACTTATACCCTGGTTTAAACGATATCGCTGATGTATTAGAAGAATATCCTATCGAAACATCACGTTATTTAACTTTACTACATGAAATTGACGCTAAATGTATATATTCCAGACCTGATTTAAATAATAAGATAGATTCTTTCCTAAAGGATTCATTCGATAAATCGACATTACCTGTTGAAGAATTCAAAACAAAAAAATTGAATTCTTTAACGGAGATAAATAATTTATTTGAAGAACTAATGCCTTCCCTGGAGGAGAAAATGCACGTCTCCTCAATCATGTTAGAATCATTACAAGCCTTGAATAGTAGATTGGAATTAGCATATGAAGTAGCATTGAGAAATCAAGAAATCCCAACTAGATTAAGATTAGGGAACGATAATCATCCTGCAATGCATTTACATCATGAATTAATGGATAAGATTGAAAATAAGAGTACTACAAAATCATCACAAGCATTAAAAAGTGAGTCAAGAAGGGAAGCAATGGCTGCACAAAAGAAGCAGAATCAAAAGCCTAATACACAGACACAATCTCAACAGAATGCTTCTGAAGAAGAAATACCCACAACCACTAAAAACAAGAGAACAGCAAATGGATCGAGTAATGAACCAAAGAGAAGAAAAAGAAGAGTCAATACAGAAGTTATTTCAAAGAAACAAGAAACTAAAACAGTTGCGGCTACAAACAGTACTGCAGCAGCAACGAGTAGTGCTGTTGAAGAAGCTATTGAATCATCTAATTATACAGATAGACCAAAGACTAACGAATATGGTGAGCCATTATATTGTTATTGTAATCAAGTGGCATATGGTGAAATGGTAGGTTGTGATGGTGATCATTGTGAATTGGAATGGTTCCATTTACCGTGTATAGGTCTTGAAACTTTACCAAAAGGTAAATGGTATTGTAAAGATTGTCAGAATAAAATGAAATTAAAGCAATGATTCGAAGTAATGTTAATCAAGCATATAGATGATATTTATGAACGTTAAATAAATGTAATATTATAATTAAATGTGCTATTTTATTTTATTGATGTTTTTTTTATTTTGGATGTATATTTGTATATATTTCTTAAAAAGAGGAGAATTCCAACATATAAGATTCTGTATCGTTTTATCTAATTAGAAATTCGTTAGTCCTTCCCTCTGTACATGTCTGATTTGATTGTTTTTTTATGATTGGTATAAAGGATAATTATCCCCATTATTCTGATCTAGTTGATGAAATGTAGACAAGTGAAATGTAGGATTAAACTTGCAACGACGAATTCACCAAAAGCTTTACTCTTAGAGATACCTTCAAATGGATGAGTCAATTGTAATCTTAGACACATCAATAAGACGAATTGACCAACACATATTATGAAGCCAGCTAGGAAAGCATTGAATGGATAATTATCTTGAATTAAACCAACGAAGGCGGTTTGAAAGATACCGATGACAACTAGCATGGTGGCAAAGATATCAATCAATCTTAATTTTCTGTTGTTTCTAATTTGACTCTTGTATGAGGAAATGGATAAGTTGATAGCTTCCATGAAATCCTTTTGGATATCATCCTTAGAGGCGGTACTCTTCTTCTTTTGAATAACTGGGGCCATTGTTGAATTGTGTATAATTGATTTAATTTCAGTGTCTACTTAATACAGAATCCAACAAATTCATCTTTTATTTTATTCATATACAAACTTCCCTTACTTCCTAACATTTATATATATTACCGTTATTGTCATTCCAACGTACACGTACATAATGTGACACGCCAAAAATTTCAGCGCGTTTTTTCAAAGAACACGTAAAGGTTAAGGGTTAGGTTAGGGTATTGTCATTCGAATAGGGTATCGTGATTTGATTAGGGTTGAATCTTTTCCTAAAACTACATTTTTGTCATCTCAGACGAGTATATGATTACTATGGCTAAGGTTGCTCATTTGAAACTTTTTAAGCAAATTAGAATGGTTGATCAAGACCAACAACATTACATATTTATGGGAGGTAAGTTGAACGCTAGAGTCAATTAAAAGATTTTAATTTCGATAGGAGAACCTGAGGACACTACCACAGTATAATATTTTTCCCAGAATGACCACACATACCAAGAGAGATAGTCCCATTCCAGAAGTTCTGAAGGATATAGTGATAACAAACGAACAATGTGAAAACGATAAAAGAATCGAACGTATGCCTACAAACAGTGAGAGTGATATAGCTGGGAACGATGAAGAGGACGACGATGAAGAAGATCACATATATATTAATGAAGAGACCGAATCAGGTAGAGAAAAGATACTCATATCACATGCTCCACAAGAACGTATAGTGCCACCATTAAATTTCTGTCCAGTTGAAAGATATTTGTATAGATCTGGTCAACCATCACCTGTAAATTTCCCTTTTTTATTAAATTTAAATTTAAAGACAATTATTTGGTTAGCTAATGAAGAACCTCAGGATACATTGTTGGAATTTTGTGATACATATAATATCTCTTTACAATTTGCTGCGATAAATCCAGATGGTGGTGAAGATGATAATCCTTGGGATGGTTTGACAGAACATTCTATTATTAATGCTCTACAGACTATAGTCGATAAGAAGAATTATCCTTTATTAGTATGTTGTGGTATGGGTAGACACAGAACAGGTACTGTTATTGGTTGTTTGAGAAGAATTATGGGCTGGAACTTAGCAAGTGTATCAGAAGAGTATAGAAGATTCACAGGTAGTAGAGGTGGTAGGATCCTTGTGGAATTATTAATTGAGGCATTTGATACTAAAATGGTACAGATAGCGAGGGATGATGCACCTGCATGGTTAGTGACTGCATTGAATGGTTAGCAGGATATAACTATGAACGATAAATCAAGAATATATCGATATTATTTTGAAATGACACAGTACATATATATATATTTCAATACTTAAGTATATAATAAGGGAATTAAAGTACATGCAAGAAATCCTTAAATGATAGAATGAATGATAGCTGTGGAATTTATCTATACTTTGGCATTTTTGAACTAATTTTGGACTAGATCAATACATTGTTCTCTGAAATTTTTAATTGATTTAGGTAATGTCTCATTAGTAAATGTGTTTATACTTTTTTTTGGTTCTTCGATTAAATTCTTGTGAATATTATTCCATGTATTAGTAATATTTTGTGCAGTATCTATAGGGACGTAACGATCGTATATTATTGAAGTGAAATTATTCCATGTATGTGGTGTACCAATTGCAAATGCGGAACCCATCAATATCCATGGTGTAACTATTCTACTTGGTAAACTTTTTATAAGTGTAGTATATATCGAACGTGGACCCATTGTTGTAGTTACAAGACCAACACTTTTATGACTCATTATTCTACCTGTGAAAAATGCTGCGAATGCTGTAATTGAAGTTGGGACTAATCTATTTTGATTTTCTAATTCGTTGTTAAATATGTTACTAGCTAAAAAGTCTTTGATATTGTTATATTTCTCAATCTTTCTGGTAGTAAATTCATCTTTCTTTGCATTGATCTCATTGTATTTGCTAATTATTGTAAGCCTTTGTTCGTTTATCCATTCAGTTGCAGGGATAATTTGCATAATAAGATTACCCGTTGGTAAGATTGATGTTCTCATAGACTCTAGATCATTCAATGGACCAAATACTAAAGGCAATTCATTGTTTGATGTTTGTTGATTCTTCGATTCCTCGAAACTATAATATTTTGACATTTTCTGTTGAAATTTAAGCTAGGAAGAAATTGGCTTCCTGTGTTATAATATATCCTTTCGACTAATGGATTGTTATCTGGAGTTAAGCAAAGTGGTCGTATTAGATGTCCTTGTGTTTGCTGCTAATCTACCTGATAACTATTGCAAATAGTGATGTCCGGCTCTTACAACTTTCTTTTCTTAAATTCTTCGTTCTTTAAAATTCAAAAATGTAAACCAATCAAATTAAAGAACCGCATTTTTCGGAATTTTTCTTTTTCTTGTGTTGATAATCTGTGTAAGCCGCACCAAAACGTGACTTAACGACATTTTTATTGCAAAGGCAATGAGATTTTGACATATTTCTGTTGGCATATTTAATATATTGAAATATATAATGTTATTGCTACTTGTTCCATCTTAATATTTTTAATGCATACGCTTAAAAATGATTGATTAGGTGCAATTCTGGTATAAAACTCGTATGTTTTCTCTGATTGAATAATTGGATCGGATAATACTGCGACTTTGTTGAAATGCAATTTAGGATATTTGTACAATCGCAAAATAGCTAATCATTTGTAACTTTATTCGGAAGGGAGTCTATACCTGATGAAATTCATATTTCTCATTCAGTCAACATCCAAAAAAACAAAAATATTTAAAATTAATCTGTTTGTTACTAATTGTAAATATTAAAGTTCTTGAACAAAATGTAAACAAAAAATGTAAAGGGATAGAATTGCCATAAATGTCATTAAAATAAAATTTTTATAAATAATTAAATGTTATATATAATCATGAAAATATACTCTGATATGAAGTATAAGCCATACTAACCATACCGAATGCAATTAGTATCTTATCGAAAATGATAAAAAATTTAGTATTCCTGGTACCTTCCCCATTTTCACATGCGGTAACACAACATTTCAAATGTAACATAGCTGGGAACACATAAACTAATGGTAAACAGCAGAAGGAACCAATTATCGAGACAAATTTATCTAATGAATTCATTCCACAATATGCTGTTAATACCACTACCGATACAATAAATGTTCTACCAACATTTTTCGCCCATTTGACTCTCCAATTTGATTTACCTGTACTTGTAAATTTCTTTACTGTTTCTTCTCCCATTGTAACTCTTAATAAGAATTTACCACTAGTTGCAAATACCCTATTTTCAATAATCTTAATTGCAGGGAATAACTGTAGTGGAGTAGACAACATAATTGCTACAGAATAGAATAATTGAATCAAATTCACAATAATATTATCCTGAGGCAAATTTAATAATATTACTGTTTCGACTTGAGAACCGTATGATAGATAGCCAACTACAGCAACAGTAACGAATAATATCGTTGCAGTGATTATTACTAACAGAAGGACAAGGGGAAACTTTTCTGGATTTTTCATTGAATTTTGAACAGGGATAATTAATCCAATACCTTCAAATGTAAATATCGCGGTACCCACAAACAAAGTCCACCTACTACTATTAACACCATAAATGACACCTTCTGCTGGTTTCATATCCAGAGTAATAAATAAATGTTTCATTGTGAAGAAAAGTATGATCACTAATCCAATCATAATAAAGAAATTTGCAAATAAAGATGGCAGTGACAATTTTGATATATTTCTAATGAATGATAATGGGATAAATACAATTAATTGGAATAACATAATATATCCTAATTTTAAATTTTCAAAACCAAATATATTCTGTAGAAATGCACCTAAGTTTTTTGCAGTAAAAATCATATAAGCTGCAGAGAAACCAACTTGTGTTAAGACTAATGCCATTAATATTGCAAATTTCATCCATGGACCATACGTCTTAAGACCAATATCACCGAATGATGAAACCTTAGTGTAAACTTTAGATTGAATCAATATATAGTAACACCAATAAGAATAACAACCAAATAATATAAGTAAGAATATAGACAATGTTAAACCACCGTTATGGAAACCTTGTGGTAAGAAAAGTACACCTGTACCCACGAAAGATTTCATTAATAACAGAAATACTTTTTTTGATGATGCAGTACCTTTCACCTTTGATACTTGTGATTTTGTTATTGGTTCTGTACTTCCTAAGGGAATCAATGGACGATTTTCATCCTTATTGTTATTGTTATCGTCAATTGCTGAACTTCCTGCTCCATCATCATCAAAAAAATCATCTTCAAAGGATTCACCAGCAAAATGTCCGTACAAATAAAGAAATTCCATGAAATTTTTAGTCAAAAAAGGGACCTCAGAAGGTTGACTACTTGATGAATTTCGTTCCACGTCATGATTTGAAGAATGTGGACCAGAATGGAGTGATGCAGACGATGGTCTTGGAGTTCCTGATCTACTTGAACCATAATCACTTCTGTTAGAAACTAGTACAGGTCTTTCCGCTCTACTTTTAGTTCTTACCTTTTTCACAATAAATTCTCTTCTAAAACCACCAGGAACATTTAAACCACCTGCCGCCGATTCTCTCCGTCTTCTTTCCATCGTTAGAAGAACATCATCCGTACTCTTTTGTCTCTTTAATTGTAAATCCGAAGTATTGTTTGTCATTTTGTATATATCTCTTAAAATATCTCCACCTGAACTTTTCAAACTTGGGTCATCCAATTCCGAAGAAGTAGATTGTTTCCTATGTGACTCCTGTTCCTCCGGAATTGACATCGGTACATCTTCAGTAGAGTGTGTCATTAATGTAGCAGAATCAGATTCTACAACGTTCTCCTTATTTGTGGCATGTTTCTTATACGCATTACTTAAATAGTTTTCTCTTACACTATTAATAATTTCTTCTTGTTGATCATCCCTACTAGTTCTGAAATTAGGTGATTGAACCGATATAAAGACACGGGAATCTATGCTTTTACCAAAATTATTAGGTATTACAGGAGTATGTTTAATAGTTGAACTTCTTCTACTTTGAATAGATTGATGAATACCATTATTCTTATATGAATTAGTCATTGGGATATCTATTGTCTTACGAATGTTAGAGGTTTCCGACATGCTATGCGGTACTTTTAAATTGTTTGAATCTATTGAACCATCATCTAATGGTTTATATTTGTTATTGGAAAACATATTTGAAAATATATGCAACCATTAAAGTGAAAAATTTCTATAAAAGATCTAATATCTATAGATCTAATTTCTATGATTGCTTTGAAATAGTTATTTCTGTAATATACTAGGGAGAAAAAGATCTGTTACTCTAATATAAATTACTCAAAATCGTCAAAGTTCCCTCATTTCTAAAGTTCCTTTTGTTTTCTTCTCTTATATATAAACACTATAATTTATTTTGGTTATCTCTTATCGCGAGACACCAAAGAGAATGGGACAGCACCGCGCTGTCTTCTGAGCAAAGAAAACGAAACAGAGGAGTTCTTCTCTTAACTATGGGAAAAGAGTGAGGGATGCGGCTGTACCTGGGTTGGTGCTGTTCTTTCGTGTAGATAAAGAAAACTACGCACAACGCGTGGGACAGAAATTGAAATATTTACTTCTGTAATGACGTACGTTATTATAAAAGGTAACAAAAAAATTGATTGATAAATTTAATTATATATGACAGCTATTGAATATTGCCAAACCATGGGTTGTTTAAAGATTCAATTAACTTCAAAGGATATCATATTTTTATCACTATATTACATAATTATTAAAGAGGTATATATATTCTACTATTGAGTCATAAAATCAAAAATGTTACCCATGTCAACAAAACGACGACCACAATTATCCAAGTATTTATTCACAACACTTTGACTAATCTCAAACAGAACTCTGTTTTGTTCAGTTAGAGCTAAAATCGATGAGTCAGCCAATGGCTCACCTGGGTAATCTTTATCACCTTCATAATACAGTGGTTTCAATTTTTGTTTTTTGTTCTTTTCCAAATCGAATAACGAGAACAAATACAATAATTGATTGTATAATTGTTTATCTGTATATTTGAATCTCATCACACCTGTACATCCATCATTTAGACAACGTTTACCAAATACTGAAATTTGTCTTGTTACATTACCACATGTTGAATCGTCACAATATAACCAACCTGCATAATATAATGAGATATGTGATCTAATAACAGATTCTAATTGACTCGTCAATTGTATCGTATTAAGAATATGTTCACATTTTTTACATTGTACACCATTGTAACATACTTTATAAAATTTAGACGCGACGATACCACCAAATGGGAATGAATTTGAACAGTTTGGACAATTTAATAAAAATTCTGCAGAATCTTTAAATCTTTCCATATCAGAAATTGTAGTCTCTAGAAGTTCCAAATTATGAATACCTGAGTTACTATTATCATCGGCATATCTTCTAGCAAATTTTTTACTATCCAGGCCTAATGATTCACTTAGACGAACAACATCGAAACTTTCAATACGTTCTAATAATCTTTCAACTGGAGCAAATAATTGTTTCTCCAAATAATATTCTGGATCTGGAACAAGGTTATTGCTTTTAACCATTACATCATTTAATGCATATGCTCTAGAGGCAAAATGGGCACTTTCACTAGTCTTGTTGTCAGAATTTTCCTTGTCAGAATCCTTACCCTTTGTAATAACAAATGTAATAACAGTACCGGCTTTGACCACTCTACCTGCATTTCTCATTCTTAATGCAACTTGTACAGCTGGCATAGTTTTACCGTTAGGATAAGACTTTGGATCCTTTGATAATCTTGTGTTAATCTTATATTTATCAACTCTGATTTGGTTGGCTTCAACTTTACCTCTAATATCTTCAAGATAAGCGTAAATCTCTTGTAAAGAAGTTTCCGGATCCAAATCCGAAAGTAATGTGTTTAAAACGTGGGTAGAAACATCTTTGGATAAAGGACAATATTCACGACGTTTCATATCCAAACCTTTAACTTCTAAAACAGTATATTCTTTACCATCTTTACCAATTGTAACATTCAAAGCAGCATACTTCTTCTTAGCATGTAATAACAACTTCTTAAATACATTATCAATATCAATTTCTAAAAGTTTATAACGCTCATTAACTAACTTCTTAAATTCGACACCAATTTTAATTGCATCTTCATAATTTTCACAACCAGTATCAATCATAACAGAATCAGTATCACCATAAACAACTGTTAAACCCATACTTTCTGCTAATTGTCTGGTATTCATCAAAATTTCTCTACCTTTATTTGTAACTAACATAGCTAATGGCTTGGCATAAAATCTACTATGAACATAACCTAAACAACCATACATGGAATTTGCGGTTAATTTTAAAGCTTGTTGTCTAATGTCACATTGGACACGTTTATGTGGGTCAGTTTCAGTCTTCATAATTTTTTTAACTTCACGACGACGTTCAACTAAAGTGGCTAAAAGACGTGGTAAGACACCTTGTGACATATCACTTGGCGGAACATTTGGTAATTCATCAATGTCTTCAACGTTTCTTTCAACGGTAGTGAAACATATATTAAATTCTTGAATAATAGAAGGATATAACGAGTTGAAATCCATGACTAAAACATAATTTTTATGTAGACCTTTTTCAGGTTCAAAGACTAAACCACCTTGATATTTAGCCTTCTTAGATGATACAGGTACCTCACCGTTATCATTTTCTTCATTTTGTGCAAGTCTATTAGCTTTCATCTTTCTTGTTTCTTTATCTGGCACGATATAACCATTTCTAGCAAATTCATGTAGTAAAATATATTCATTTCTACCGGCTCTGGTACCACCTAAAGTTTGAGACCAAGCGTTACCTGCAAGATTCGTAAGTTGTTTAGTTAATGATAACATTTGAATTCTAAATGAGATAGTAGCTGTAATCATTGAATTAGTAATATTTTCCTGTAAAGCCATAGTCATACTATTTGGATCCGTCTGATATTGCGTGTTTTGATAATTGATATCTAGAGCTTTATGTTCTTGTTGACAAGTAACTTGATACATTTCTGATAAATCCCAACTCTGACATTTCGGAGTTAATGATTGACCCATTTCATTACCAATATCACAAATTAGTCTACCGGCAACAATATCACGGATAAAGAAATGATTCATATTTGTATGACCTTTACCAAATCTATCCGGCCAATCCTTTCTTGAACGACGACCAAGTGAACTGAATGTTGGAACAGATAAATCATGCAGCCTATGAGCAAGAACATCCAAATAGACACTGTCCAATCTATGACCAATTAAGACATCTGGATCTGAAGTTTTCATCATAGCACAAAAGCATGCTAATAATGTCTTTTCATTGTTGAACAGACGAACATTACCTTGAAGTTTTTGTTTTACAAGTGTAGCCAAACCAACAGCAAAATCAGACCCCTGAGGTGGTCTTACCAAAGTTACAATATCATCTGGATTCAGATCTTCCGGGATTGGACTATCGAGCATGATATTTTTGTATGTAGCAATTGAAATAGAAACAATTTCTTGTTTATTTTCCTTGGAATTCATCATAGTTTGGATAGCAAGGGATGTACAATTCAGAGCTGGAGTTGTTTTCATATCACTCAAAACTTTAATATCGGATGGTTTCGATATGCTTACTTCTAATGAACAATGAGAAGCATTTTGAAGAGCATTGAAGTCCCCATCCTTAATTTCTAACCAACATGGACCCATAATTTTATTTTGAATCAAAAATTGTTCCAAGATATTTGTGTTACCACCAAAAACATGATGAAATGTTTCACTTGATAAATTAGGTGGAATTAAATCACTGGCAGATTTAGGAGGTTTGAATGGCAGTAGAACCTTTAAATAATCCGTCTCCTTTGGAATACCAGGTAATTCAAAGGCATATTTCATTTTCTGAGATTTTGCACGAATGTTAGTTAAACCGTATTTTTCCATTAACAAAGGAACAATTTCTTCATGAATTTCATCAGGAGTCTTACCTTCTCTTGGTAAGAAATATAAATCTCTTTCTAAGCCATTGATTTGAATCATTGCTGATATCATGGTGTTATCTAAAGCTTGTACTTTACCAAATAATAATAAAGTGTTATTGACTTCTGCATAATCTAACCAATACATCTTGAATGCACCCGTCTTTGGATCAACTACCTGTTGCTTGGTATATTTATTGGAGAATTGTAAAGGTGTACTTTTTCTGGATGATAATGGTTTAATAACATTAGATTTTAAATCCAATGGTGTACCTGGTGCAGTAACAAATGGGGAAGAGCCTGGATTACTTCTAGAATTCAAGTTAATTTGTTTCGTTGCTGCTGCACTTCTCACAGTACGTCTTCTGACCACTACATCATCATCATCATCATCATCGCTACTTTCTTCATCTTTGATATCAACAGTCTTGGGCTGCTCTTTATCGGTTGTGTGCTTCATAGTAGGAGAAGCGGTAACATCATCTAGCAGATCATTCATATCGTTATCTAGATTAGTTTTATTTTTCAATGGAGATGAATTGATGACTGAATTATTAAATTCTACACTACTATTTGGGCCAGGTTTAGCTTTTTTAACCACAGGATTATTATTGTTAAGTTGGTTCATTGATGATCTTTTCTTTTCTACACGGTTTGTCGGTGAAGAAGGTGGTCTTGATGAAGAGCTGAGACTTGGCTTCACAATAGTAGATGCACCATTATCATATTCACCCAAGATATCATCGAATTCATCAAGATCGATAACCTTCTTAACAGTTGGTACAGTTGCTTTTGAGTGTTGTGCTTGCAGCATATTACTGATATGATTAGTTTGTTTTTTCTTTGTATGTAACTTCTTCTTATTTTTTTTATTACTATTATTTCTATCATTATCCTCATCACTATAATCGTCACTATAATGTTGTTCTTGTTCCTCGATACCACGATCGACATAACCTACACCATCATCATCGACAACAAAATCATCCTGTAATAATTCTTTACGTTTTCTATTTCTATATTCTTTTTCATCGACTTCGTCATAGATTTTATGATCTTCATAACCTTCATCTGAGTCATCATCTACAGAATTACCATTTCTGCGAGCTTGCAGTTTTTTCAATTTGGATAATCTATCACTCATGCTGTGTATGATTAGATAGCTCTGAAAATTATTACTTCTATATTGTTCGAAGTAAGTTTTTATAACAAATAATCGATTAGACTAACAACTGTTTTTATTGTAAAACGATCTGAATTACGTAAGTTCATGATCTTGTAATACTTATGTTAAGTTACATTACATGTCCTATGACAATTTCGAGAAATATTCCCATCGAGACGCGTAAGTAATTTTTGGTGAAAATATCCAAAATAATCAGACAGATGCGAACAAACACCCGTAGAACAATCATTCGAGAAATATAACAACACCGAATTTCGCGTTCGTATATCATATGCCTCAATTCTGAGTAAATAAGAGAATCAAAATGATAGTTTTTATGAATTTTATTTACAATTAATTCTTCTGATTGTAGTGTTACATCTGGTATGTATATAATTATAAAGTGAGACGTTTCTAATTAGAATTTCTCTTCTTTTTACTGGGTTCATTATCCTCATCGCCAGAATCTATTGCACTCCCTGGTTCTTTCTTCGATTCATCATCGCCCTGGTTTGTACTTTCATGAGCTCTTTTCAATAGATTCTGTTTAATGGACTCCGCTTGTTCCAAACCTTCTTGTTCACCACTGTTTACTACCAAATCCTTTAATAATTTATTTTCCATCTCTAAGGTATGTATCTTTTGCTGTAATTTTAATGCCAAATCGTTTAATTCGTTAATTGAATTTTCTAATTCTTTACCCTTCAATTTCTTCTTTTGTGAATATGAAATACTTGATTGAGATTCCTTCTTTACTTCAACTGTTGTGGTTGTAGGTATTGGAAGTGATGCAACCTTCTGGATAATTGGTTTAGTTATCTTTTTTGGACTGACAATTTTTTCTTTTAATGTTACAATGTTTGCATTATGGTTACGTTGTATCGGTTCACTTAAATGTCTCATATCATCTATACCTGAAGTACCCTTACTAGATAAATTATTAGTGATACTATTAAGGCTCGTAGATTGTCGTATATTCGAAATGCCTGTGGAAATATGTGTATCTAAAACAGGTTCAGAGATATTTGATTTTTGTCTTCTATCGGGTTCATCATTACTACTATTACTTGTTGGTGTTGGAACTGAAATAGGTTGTGATATTGGCCTTTCGATATTAGTCACATTTGAAAGATTACTAGTTGGCTTCATTTTGGATTTATCAGTTAATAAATCCAGTAAGAAATGTGCACCTTTATCGGAGGAAGAACGTTCCCTTTCGGAATTCTGGTTGGATTGATTGTTTGTGCTTGAATTTGAAGTATTAGGTTGATTCTTGCGTTGTTCATTGTACGCAATAATTGCAGCAATAGCAGTTATTTGATCATCCGCAAAGCCTGCTCTTAACAAGGATTCATGTGCACCTTGAGGAACTTTAACTCTTGGTAATAATGCAACTAAAGTAGATGTTGGAATTTGTGAATAATCAGGTAGATGTATTTGTGGTTCGTTATTTGATACTTGATTATTATGGTTATTGTTGTTGTTGTTGTTCTGTTGAGATTTAGTTCTTGCTGGGTTATTTGCAACAAGATTGGACAACGGTGATGATATGCTTGGAACATGATTTCTTTGATACGTCGTGTTGTTGTTATCAGAGAAACGGCTATTATTAATCTGGTTAGTTTGAAGTTGACCATTGTTATTATTATTACTGTTGTTGTTATGGGTATCTTGCTGTTCGTCTTCAAACTCAGCTTGATTAGATGGATCTACTTCAAAGTTTGTAAATCCGCTATGATCTTCATTAAATGAACTGGTGTTGTTAACGGTACTTGAAGTTGCGTGTGTTGATTCATTATTTTGTGTATTGCTACTATTCGAATCATCATTATTTTCTTCCTGATGTGATCTTCTTGATGAGAAACGTGATCTTGAATGATCATATTGTGAGGATAAGAATTTATTTCTTCTTTGAGATAATATATGATTTCTATTCTTATGTTCATCTTTCTTAATTGTTGAATCATAATCTAATTTATTTTCATCGTCTGAACCATTATTGCTATTATTGTTACTATTATTACTATTATTATTTTGTGGTTTATCCTCATCTGGGAATATAAATACTTCATCGGCGAATGCACTTAATTCAACGGCTAATTGTTCATCCAACCCAAATGTATTACCTGTTGCGGTATTCATATGACCCGAAATATTGTTATTATCATGATTATTATTTGTAGAATTATTTTGTGATTCATTCATTACCCAAGAATCCAAACTAACAAAATCTTGATCCAATGAAGGAATAAAATTATCAACATAAGCTAATTGTTCTAATAGGATATCTGGTGTAATATTCGAATCATGAATATTAACATTTGGATTATTTAAAGTATCTATTGCGTCAAATGCTTCATGTGCAATATTACCATTATTATGTGAGGTAGTTGTAGTATTGCTATTATGAACAGTTTTAGTATCTGGTTCATTGCTACCGTATATGCTCATGTACTCATTGGCATAAGTATTTTCGTCTTTCTTATCCGAATCAATTTTCTCTTGTCTCATCTTGTGTGCCTGGGAATAATATCAAACAATGAAAGGCTGAACCAATGTATATCGTATTTTCTTTTCTTTCCTATTCCAGGTCTGATTTGAGCTATCTTCTTAATATAAGCAAATCAGTATACGTATTGACTAATCTACTATTGCACTCACTAACTCGATGACTTATCCTGTATATCTAAACCTTATTCAAATTAACTGAAAAATAAATTGGAAATAAAGTTGTTGCTTAAACGTGATGTTCTTATTTATTTCAACAAAGTTCCACAGTTTTTAAAATTTTTTTACCTCAGTTTTTTTGCTTTTCTGCATCGCTTTCCCACTGCGACAGACAGACAAACAAACAGCCGAAATCGATGACCGCCGCCGCCGCTGCCATTCTGTCAGAGTCAGAAGGAGGCAGAAGCAGACAGTGAGAGAGAGAGAGAGAGGGAGAGAGAGTGATGAATAAACAGAATGACTCAAGATGTTATTATGACGGTAAAAGTAGTGTATGGTATGAAAGTATGCCAGAACAAATGGTATACAATACGTCAGATATAGACTGCAAATGTTAGAAGTCAGTCATCTCTATATCAGTATAAAACACAGAGTGATATATAATAATACGTATAATAATTTATATGTCTAAGAATATACAAGTAACGTCAAAAGGAAAAGACGACATTCTCACTTGGAACTGATCTATGTATACCCATTACTGCTAACCCATCATTCTCTTGACAACTCCCATAGTTAACAACTAACAATGTTTGGTATCTGTCAAACTTGTCGATATATCGAACTCTTTATATTTCACCATTAAATAAAGATTACTTAACAAATCTTCGATACGAA